>MU376329.1:22811-73267 GCA_022495205.1 Hypoxylon sp. FL1150 | reverse complement strand
AATTTAATATATAAAATATTAATTTATTTTTTTATTTTTATATATATTTTTAAATATTAATTTATAAATTTTTTATATTATATAATATTTAATTTTTATTAATTTTTTTTTTTTTTTAATATTTTTATAATTATTATAATAATTATATATTTTATAAAAATTTTTCCTAGGATTTTTTTTTTAAATATTTAATTAATTAGTTTTTATTTTTTTTCTAAATATAATTATTTTAAAAATTAAATAATTTTTCGATACATTTTTATTTTTCTTAATTAATAAAAAAATATAAACGAAATTAAACTATATTAAATAATAAATTTTTATAATAATATATTATTTTTCATATATATAATAACTTACATAATATATCTTTTAAAATCGCTTATTCTAATTATTTTTGCGAATTTAAATACGTTAAGATTTAATTATTTTAAATTAATTATAAAATAAAGTGTAAAAGTAATGGGTTGTTATAAATGGGGGGGTGTTGCAAAAGTGGGTCGATGCGGTTAGGTACGTACCTGTGCATAGCATAAGAAATCCCACTCTGAAGCTCCAATTCCCAAAGCTCTATCTACATCTTCTACACATTCGAAGCTACATACACTAGTACGTCACGTCCATTCGATGCAAAAAGAACATGGACAAGCAGATCGATACTTGCTTCGACCGTGTCGAAAAGGCACTCGGGACTTTGGTGGACTCGATTGCCAAGTATAATCCATCCGTAGCTCAAGTCAACGACCTAGGCCTTGCCGACGCCGAGCTGAATAAAGGGCTTGAGGATTGTACGTCGTGTTCTGCATTCCTATAAAGATAAAAGAGATAACCCTACATATAATTGAATCTGGCTGACATTTACGTCGTAAAGTGGAAAAACACCAGTCCAACTACCGCCGCGTCCAAGACCTACGAACGGCGACCGCCAGCTTCGACGCGCAGATCAAGGACACCCTGCGACTCCTCGCCAACACGCGCAAGGAGCTCGTCGGCACCTCCGCCACGGTGTTCCCGTCGGACGCGCCCAGCTACGGCATCGACTACGACGAGCTACTTGGCTACGCGCGGCGCATCAGCAAGACGACGATGCCGCCGGCCGGCGCCCTCAACGGCGTCAGGGCGGACGGCCCCGAAGGACCGAGCGGCGCCGGAACAGCCGCCACGACCCCCGCCGGCGGCACGCCCAACGGCGCACAGTCGCAACCCGCCCTCGCAAACGGCGCCACCCCGCAGGACCCCCCCCTATTATTATTATCCTCCTCCTCCCAGCAAACCATCGCCGTAACCGCCGCCGACGGCAGCAACAGCACGACCGTCCAGCTGCCCGAAGACCTACAGATGCAGCTGAACCCGTACCAAGCCTTCTCCTTCGTCCCCTGGCCCAACGAGGAGCAGGTGCGCAAGGGCGCGCTGGCGTCCCTCTCGTTCCTCGCGGACCAGGGCATCGACCCGGAGAACTACGACCCGGAGCTCGAGAAGCAGCGGAAGGAGCAGGAAGAGGAAGAGCGGCGGGCGCGCGAGGATAGAGAGAGGGTGGAGAGGGAAGAACGCGATAGGAAGGCGAGAGAGGAACAGATGAGGCGCGCGGAGCAGGAGAGGGAGAGGCGCGAGCGAGAGCAGGCGGAGGCGCTGAGGAGGGGAAGCGTGGCGATGGGTGGGACGGGCGCGCCGCCGAGTATGAGTCCGACGGTGGAGAGGCAGGGGCAGTTTAAGTTTATGGATGATGATGACGATGATAGCGATGAGTGAGTGAGCGAGCTGGGCGGGTGGAATATACTGGTGGTGAGAGATTTAGGGTGCGTTTTGGAGCGAGGTGATGTGCTGTCGCTAGCTACGAAGCAACGATGATCTATAATCATATGAATGTGGTAGGACTCTCATAGCAATGGGCAATTTTGAAGTACCTATTCATACTCGTGCCCTCGATAGTATGTGATACCCGGTTTTGCCATGCCAGCAAGCAAGTCATATTGGAGTATCGGCGTTGGGGTAGCATCACGCTGCTCCGTGCCGGGCCCAGCTCCGAAGCTTGGGAAAATCTCCCTTAATCGGGTTCATAACAGCATCTTCGAAGGCCATCAATCCGGTATGCTTACATATTTCACCTAAATACATAGTAAGGTAGGTATCTAAGGTACGTAGACATCACACGGCGAAAGATATAAATACAATGAATAACTTAGCTACCTACCTACCTAAGGTAGGTATATATACCATCTAATTAGGGTTTATTTATGACTTTTCCACCGACGATATAAACCAACCAGGCTCACGACGTCTGTCGTACAGCTCGACCTGAACCGTAATAAGCCTCGTCGCCTCGTGCTGTTTTTATTCTACACCTGCATACCAAGAAGCAGTTTCCCCAACCTAGAAGAACACGTCCTCCCAGACCAGAAGAAAAAAAAAAGAACGCCGGCTTTTTGGGGGAAAGAAGAAACTTGCAGACCACTGTCACCGTTTATCTTATGCAACTTCGTCAGATCTTGCCTCGCCTCTCGTCCTTATGCCATGTCATGTCATGCCATCCCCCCTAATTGTTGCAAACGGGAGAAAGAGGTATGCTCGTCGTACATCTTATATTGTACACAAAAAAGGGTTCCGCAAGAATATGGCTTACACCAATATTAGGTGCATTCGAGTCCGTTCTTGCCCTTCCGCTACTCATGATACGCGTTATTGTTTAGTCGATCTTGATCGACTTGTAGATCTTCTGCACGAACCACCAACTCGAGAAGAATCCAATAGATCCTAGATAATTATGTCAATACCAGCTGTTAATAGATATATGGGATTGCTACGTACCTGTCAGGATAAAGAAGAGGAAGGAAAGCAGAGCGCTATATCCGATATACAGAACCGTGCCGGACAGACCACCAAGGGACAGCTTGCTAATGAGGTAGATCAAGGCGTTGGCAAAGATATAGCCGGCGCTCATGCCCGCCGCCAGAAAAGACCGCCACTGCCAGTGATAGTTCTCCGCGCACAGGAGGAAGTACACCATAAGAACCGTGACCGCGGCGCAGGTAATGATCATGAGGCCGTAGCAGAGGAAGAGGAAACCGAACATGTAGTAGATCTTGCTGAACCAGATTGAGCTCATAATAAAGTAGAGCTCAACGAAGATGGCCCCGAAAGGTAGGATGCCGACTAGCAACATGCTGGGGATCGGCTTAAGGTAGGTCGTCGCAGGGGGGATCTGTCGCGGGATCTGGTTGGTTCTTATAGGAGGTTCGACAGGCGCCGCGCGGAACCCAAGCCAGGATCCAGCAACCGAGATAGGGATCGAGATGATGAACCATATACCAATGATAACCAGCATTGTCGTAAAGGGAACAGCGCCGGCGGCTCCGTTGGCCCAGAGAAATAGGTTTAGGAAGAAGAAAGTGGAGAAGACGATGCTCGGAACGAGGAGGGGAGTCAATCCTATGTTTAGCTTCCACTTCTCGCCGTTCATAGACTTGTAAACCCTTGCAGAGACGTAGCCGCCAACAAAGCTGAGGAGGGTATACAGGAATAGGACAATCGTTCCCAGGGAGCCGCGATTCGACGGCGACAAAAATCCTAAAAGTGCGAAGCAAATGGTGAAGCCGGTCATAACGAAGAGCTGCGCACCATTGCCGAGGAAGATGGAGAGCAATAGGGGATGCGACGGGGTTCGGAAGACATCTCCATGCACCAATTTCCAGCCTGAGTCCTCTTGAACACCATCTTCGAGAGCAGACGTACCCGAAAGGTCCTCCAAGTTAATCTGGTCCAGTCGGTTATATCTCGCAATATCCTTCTTCAGGGCCCTGAACAACACCGATGTTACCGTCACGGTCAGGAAAATGACGACAACCGCGGAGTTGACAAGAGAGAACCAGTGAATCTTAGGGTCGAAGACGTGTAGGTATTTGTCCCAGCGAGTAGCCCACGGAGTAATAGACTCGGTCCAGTATACGCTGTACGTGAAGGTCACCTCGGTCTCGACGGTTGCGTCTTCGGCAAGGACGACGGGTGGTATCTGATTGTCGTTGCAGTCGAGGTTGTCGTCTTTATAAGCCCTCGACCCGGGTTGAACAATCACACCAACCACCCTCATCTGGTTATCTTTTCCGTTCACTTTGTGATATTCGATAAAGATGTCGTAGTGGTTATTGAAGAACGTTGGACCCTCGGGATCGGTAGTGGAGATAGATCCCATAGCAAAGCCCGGGCTGTAGAAATCGGTTCCCGTAAGATCGTCAAAAAGATGCTGGCCAGCAGGTAGCCCGTCGATCAGCCAGTTTAAGGCGTATCCTTGCATTATGCGCTTGTTGACAAAGTGCGCGGATGGCATGTCGTATTTAGACGTACATAGCTTCTTACACGTCTCGTTTTGCATCATGTGTAATTCGTATGGCGAGCTCATTATTCGATCTCCAAATAAGATGCTTCCCAAGCTCTCCGATACGTAGGACGGACCTCCTTCGGGTTGGCAGAATTTGAACTGCTCGTTATAGTAATCGTAGGACATAACGGAGTGGAGGAGCGCATCTTGAGCGGCAACGGGCTTGATACTGTTGACATTCAGGGGAACTCTGGCACCCTGTTCGTAGGATGTCGGCGCGACACCGGGGAGGTAGAAGGCGGCTGAGAGTTGAGGAAGGGCAAGGAACGCGGAGCATAGCGCCCCCCATGACGGCGCAAAGGTTCTCGATTTCATCGTGAAAGGCTTCCTATAACATCGGGTCTTGGTCTTGGAGTTAGCCAAGGCTCATTACGAATGTCGACAATAGGGGAAGCTGTTTGCTTAGGAAACAGATAGGCCGGTAGTAGGTATAGGCAACGGCGACGGGCGACGACGAAAGTAAGCAGTCAAGGGAGTTGTTGTTGTTGGCAACTTACGTATCACTTGTTACGAAGCGGCGCGGGAATGGGATTTAACGCCAATCACAGAGCACCAAGGCTCGTTGGTTACCTGTATATAGACCTTATTGTTTCTAAGCAGTTAGAATGTAATACAATTGGTGGATTATCAACTGAGCTAACCTAGAATATATCAAATGTCGTCAGAATGAGAAAAGGTTTCTTCTTTTTAGGCGCGAGACTGTATTACAGAGGACATGGTTGAGTCTTCAGCGAACGGGTTTCAGGATCAGAACAACTTATGTTCTTGCGATTCATAAAATTTAGGAGCTCCTTTGACCAAGTGGATACTACCGGCGGATGCTGCGTCAGCCGCCAACACCCTGTCAGCGACAACTGTCCATAATGTCCATAAGGAAACACTGACTTAGTCATCAATCAGCAGCCCGTCCAGCCCGTCCAGCTCGCGGGTACGTACCGGGCTGGAAACAGCATCGGCCAATGAAAATGAAATAACCTAGTAGTTGGATGTCTTATCGCTATCACCAGACCAAAAAATTATATTTTCATCTTTTCCATGCTTAGTCTTCCTCGAAAAGAATTTCAATTTTGGAATTTTGGTATTAGAAGCTCTCTACACAAAAACAGCTTCCAACGAACTCGTCGCAGACAATGGCAGTTCCGGCCTCCTTACCAGCCCTGCTGGATACATTAACAAGTTCTCTCAATTCTGCTCTTGAAGCCGCCCCTAGAATCTCCGGCATCGAGCCCACCCAAGACGGCGTATCTCTCCTCGACGTCAAAAACGAACTACTGCTATCCTACCTACAAAACCTCGTCTTTTTGATCCTGATTAAGATCCGCAACGCGAAAAATGGCAGCTCGGAAGAATTGGACGAGGAGGACCAATCCGATCTCTCCGACGCCGTGGTCAAGAAGCTAGTCGAGCTGCGCTTATACCTCGACAAAGGCGTCCGGCCCCTCGAGGAGAAACTCCAGTTCCAGCTCGACAAGATCCTGCGCGCGGCCGACGACGCCGATCGCATCGCGGCCCAGGCAGCCAAAGACGCCGGGGCTTCGGAGTCGGACTCGGAAGAAGAAGAAGAAGAAGAAGAAGAAGAGGATGGTTCCGGCGAAAGCGACCGAGAAGACGCCTCGGACGACCAGGGGCCGCGCGGGCCAGCCCTCGACGTGTCCGCGAAGCAGTACGCGCCGAGCTTCGGCAACTTCGCGGCGCCCTCGAAGCCCGTGGGCATGGCCGCGGCCGCGCAGGACGGCACGGGGGTCTACCGCCCGCCCAAGATCGCGCCGACGGTGATGCCGTCGGCGACCGCCGACCGCCGGGAGCGGGGCGACCAGCGGCGGCCGATGAAGTCGGCCACCATGGACGAGTACATATCGACGGAGCTGTCGAGCGCGCCCGTGGCCGAGCCCAGCATCGGGACGAACGTCGTGAAGGGCGGCCAGAAGATCAAGACGGCGTCGGAGCGCCGCGAGGAGGACCGCAGGCGCGAGTACGAGGAGTCGAACTTCGTGCGGTTGCCGAAGGAGAGCAAGAAGGACCGCGCCCAGCGGAATAAGATTGAGGGACGTAGCGCCAAGATGCAGTTTGGTGGTGAGGACTGGCGGGATCTGGGCGAGGGTGTGGATCGCATTGAGCGGTTGACTAGGCGCAAGGAGGGTGGCGGTGGCGGTGCTAGGGCGCTGCTGGAGAAGAGTCGCAAGCGAGGGAGGGAGACTGTTGATGGGGCGAGGAGAAGTGGCCACGGCGAGGGTACGAAGGAGATCGGCGAGAGATTCAACAAACGTGTCAAGACATTGGACCGGAGAGACCGAGCCAAGCGTTAAATCTGCCTGGCCTAGGTATCGATTCTATTTAATTTGAGAAGCTTCATACACGGCGGCCTTGAGTTCGTTTAGGCGTGTAACACTGCAACGGTTCGCATAAACTATGCAATGCCGGGATTACCCAGTTTCCTTCTTAAGCGTGCCGTTGCATTACATCCTTGCCAATATTTCAAGGAGACCACGGAGGAGGAGGCTCGAAATCCTCTCCGTAACGCCCACCTTCCGATTCCCCGAAATACCCATTAGTCACCACATATTCCAGCCAAGATTCCCGTGCACCTTCAATAGTATTGGCACTCTTTTCAGGGGTAGCACTCTCCTCAGGAGTACTCTCAACAGTAGGACTGTTTATCGCAACCCGATGTTCAACGCCTTTCGCCAAGTGGTCACAGAACCTCTTACACAAACTGTCCTGCCGCTTTTTGAATTTCTTCAAGGTACTCTTCAAGAGGAACACCGGGAAGCACAAATAGAAGCTCACCCAGACGCTCACCAAGAAGCCCGCCGACAAACTCACCTAAAAACTTATCTGCAAGCTCGCCTGGATGCTGAACACGAAGGTCGTCCAGAAGCTATCGAACAGGCCCTCCTAAAAGCTCTTCCCCTCGTCCCTGCTCCCCTCGTCCGCCTCGCTGAACCCCAGCCCGTTCCGGATCTTATCCTCGGCCCTGACCACGTGTTTCGGTAGGGCGTAGCCCAAACCGAAGAACACGAAGAACGCCCACTTCCAGCGGAACGGGTTGATCGTCACACAAAAGAAGAACCACCACAGCAGCTCGAGGTACGTGAAGAAGTCGAAGGCGCCCGTCGGCGCCGTCGTCTTCAGGAGCTTGGTCATGTCGATCCAGCGCTCCATCCAGAAGGTCGAGGGCCGCGTCAGCGGGTCCACGAGGAACATGAGCAGGATGCGCGTGTATATGCCGATGTGCCAGTTGCCGACGGTGCCGATGGCCGACAGATAAGTACAGTTGATGGCCGAGATGGAGGGGTGCCGCGGCGGGAACGTCTGCAGGTACCAGTTCGGCGGGCCGTACGGCTCCTCAAAGCAGTCCTCGGGCAGGAAGTCGAGCTGCGGCCGCTTGTAGCCCGTCGCCATGACGATCATGTCGCCTTCGATGATCTTGTGTCGACCCGGTCCCCCCTTGGGCACGCCCTTGTCGCGCTTGTTGACGATGATGCCCCTTTCGGTGAAGCCTTCGATGTCGCAGCGTACCCACTCGGCTTGGCCGGACCGCAGCTTGTCCATGACGTCCGAGTTGACCATCGGCGTGTCTGTGAAGACTCCCTTGTCGTTTGGCGCTAAGTCTTGCAGGTCGCGGTAGAAGAATTTCTTGAGCAGCGTCTCTGGGATGAAAGAGAGGAATGTCTCCTGGCCCCAGATGTTGAGAGATAGAAGGATGTCAATGACCCAATTACGCGGGATGATCCACTTGTCGCTTCGCGAGAGAATATATATCTTGGACGCTCCCTCTTCTGATGCATATTCCAAAGCCTCTACGGCCGATGCGCCGCCGCCGATGATGATCATTGTCTTGTTCTTGGCGTCGACACTAGCTACATGTTAGCAGAAGTATATGGCGCGGGGTCTTTATACGCACCCTGTAAGTTGGCTCGAGTGGTAGACTTTGTTCTTGTAGTTGTCCATGCCATCCATCTTGGGCATCTTGGGGTCTCCACACGTTCCGATGGCCGCCACAACACCTTCGAATCTGCCATTGGCAGGGTTATTAATGATCCAGCGGCCTCTCTCATCCTGGTAAATCTTGTCGACCTTCGTGTTGAATTTGGTCCTCGTGTCCAGGCCGTATCGCTCCCATACCTGCTTCACCTGGCTGATAATTTGCTGGCGGTCCGGGTAGCCACTGTTCCACTTGACAGAAGGGTGGAATCTGTACATGAAAGAATGGATTTGCAGACTGGAGGTGTTGTTTACTTTCTATAACATTGTCAGCGTCTCAGAATTCATTGGTAATTGGTTCGTAGGGAATCAAGTCGCCTACACTCCATATGCCGCCCAGGCTATTCTTATCCCCTGCCTCGAATATCACCACGTCGAATCCATGACCTATACAATGTGCTGCCGAAGTTACACCCGTGATACCAGCACCGATGACAGCGACCTTGGGTCTGCTAAGCTGGGGACTTGGTCCCGGGGGTGTCGGCGAGAAGATGATATCGGCGAAGAATTGAAAGATCTCGAACAGAAAGAGAAATGGGTGGAAGAACGGGTTGTCTAAGCTTTTGACCTGGCGTCGAACTTTGGATCCAAAGCCCGACCACACGGACTCGGACTCTTGAGGAGCCATCTCAGGCTAGAAAGATCTTGGCAGATGTTATTCCAGTAAGTAGCACGATTTGTCTTACATCAAATAGCTTAACCTAGGTAGGTAGCTTAGGACGAAGAAAAATAAGACCAAGGTGCAAGTTCGCCTAATGAAGAAAATAAGACAGGACTTTGAATAGTAAATAACCTCAGGATGGCATGCATGTGACGCTCTCATGACGGAGAGGCTCAATGTGGTTTCATCAAGATCGCAATTGAAGATACCCTTGCTGGCTACGTCATAGATGCTGCAGCCCAGGGGAAAGGAGAGCTTTTTGGCATGTGAAGGCAGCTAAAACAGCCGATGCTGCCTTATTCGTACCTGCATTAGCGAATTATACATTTTTATGTAGAAAAATCAGAATTACAAAAGAAAAGCAAGTTTTCTCATAAGCTTCCTCGTACAATGCTACCCATTACACCTCGGTCGTATGTCCATATCCATATCCATGCCCTCCGATGTTTAGTACGATACAGGAAAAAAAGACAAGGTAAAGCTTATGAAAGATCTAATAGCGTCGTGCTGTCCAGGGCCCTCGTTACGGGCCATACCATTACTTCGTTCGACTTGTTCATCCCCACCCGAAAATGAGTGTGCGCCTGGTCCTCGGTAAAGTCGTCGCCATCCTCCAGATACCAGTTCACCAGCGGGTTGGTGATGGTGGCATCAACACCGCGGGAGATACTTCTAGCCCCTAATTCCGGTAGGTAGTAGTTATCCGCGATGTGAGTGCAGACGGCCGCGTTGTCCGTCATCTGCAGGTGGACGTTCCCGACCAGCTTGTCGTCGTCCGGATTCGTCGCCTTCACGATCGGCTCGGCAATCTTTGCTTCCATCTCCATGATGCACCTGTCCGCGAGCAGCGCTTGTTCCTCTCTGTTGAACGGTAAGAACGGGATGATCTCGGTAATGCGACAGGCGAGCGGCGATCCGAAGCACGCTATGCTTTCCTTCAAGAGACGGTGGCCGAGGAGTCGTCGGAGGGTCAGGTCCTCCGGGCCTAGGTTGGGATTGGACGACGTCTCTCCTCGCCCCTCGCAGATCTCGTGGATGATGCCGTCGAACATGTTCGTAGTCAGGATCCAGATCGTCTTGGAGCAATCCACCTTTTGCGTGTTCCGACGGTCGGTATACTCTCCTATTGATTGGGCTTTAGCATATGCTCTTTATTAAACTAATCTAGGAGATGAACGTACCTTGGTCAAATGGAATAAGGAACGTGCTGCGGATTGTGGGATCGAACTTCTCGAATTCGTCCATGAACACGATACTACGGCGCCCGGCATTTCTAGCGAGGAAGTTGTTTAAGGAGGAGCCGAGGTCGTAGCCCTGCTGCGGCGATTTAGGACCGAATAACTCGTCCTCGTATTTGAAATCGGCGCAGTCGACGTTCGCGAGCTCCGAAGATAGAAGGTACCCTAACCTGTTGGCGAGTTCACTCTTACCATGCCCCTTGGGCCCCGCGAAAAGAAGGACCAGTGGCTTCCTGGTCGGCATGGCAAGGTGTCTGCTCCGGATTAGTCTGGCGAACCATCGGTGAGTGTTTGGCACGTACATGAAGAAACTCTTTCTCAACGAGTACGCCGCCATGGCTTGTCCAATGATGGTCTGGTGCAGCCCGAGGATCTCGTCTGCGTTTTTTCGAAGAACCAATGTCTGCTCGCGGCCGGATACCGCATTCAGCTTGCTCGCTTGGTAGAGCCGGTACCTCTGTGTCAAGCTTAACGCGGTGACTAGGTGCCGTCGAACCTCCAGTGTGCACCATGGCTGTGTGTCATCCGCGATGACATATGACTCCTCGTCTGCTACCCAAGAGCCCCGAAGATCCCGATCGAACGGGTCGTAGTATATCTGCGGGATGACGTGAGGCGACGCTCCAAGTCTGAGAAGCGTCTCTACGGTTTTAGTCGCTCGTGGGCGCGAACCAATACCTCGCATAATAGCGAAGGCCAGCAAGGGAAACCGGCGAGGCCCATGTGTCGCGTTGGGATTGCCACCGTACTTGATCCAGTATCGAACGAGGTCTGCGTCGTTGGTCTCGACGACAAAGAAAACAGCCGGGAACCCTTCGACCTCCGCGTTGAGAATTTCCTCCAGCTTATTCGCGTCTCTCTTCTTGAGGGCAGATAGAAGGTCGCGTAAATCAGCTGCTGGAGATCCTTTCTGGATGGCACTGATGATACCCTCGACGGAAAATCCATCTAGGCTATGCGACCCGGTTCTGTTGGGAATGGGGATACGAGGTAAGGAATGGTAGTGCTGGAAGTCGAACTGGGGAATCTTCTCAACTACGGGCTCGGGTGCAACAGGTTCAGGCTCCGGCTCCGGCGCCGGCTCCGGCTCCGGCTCGGGTTCGACAATAGGCTCAAGAGCTGCTGGTTCGGGAGCTGCTGGCTCCGGGGCTACTAGTTCAGGCACTGCCGGTTCCGGGGCGGTTGGTTCAACAGCTACTGGTACATCTGGAGGTCCCTTAGGAGTAGCAGTGTCACCATTCACGCTTGGTACGGCGGTGGCATCGGTTTTCGGTGTGAGGACCTGGCTCTCCACATCGTCGGTCTCGTGACCACCCTTTGCCTTTGATACATCAGCTGAGATCTCACGTCTAATTGAGACGATAGATAAAACGTACATTGTACTTGGCAATTGCTTGTTGCACATCATTATTCGAGGTCTAGAGTATGTACATCAGCCAATCGCATTTTAGGCAGTGGTGTCCGTTCATTGAGGTTGATATACCTTCAAGTATTCCTCCGCCGTCTCGCGAGATATACCGGGGCATTGGTCCACAATGTGGTCAATCTTTCGCTTGAGGATCAACTTCTGCTTCTTCTTCATCTTGAACATCTTTGGAAATGAGCCAAATGATGTGGGCTGTTGTGCTTGTTGGCTATTCATGATTACGGACACTGAGGGATTCGTTGGCTTATAAATGTGCTATAAGGCTGGGACGGTTCAGATCGAGAAAGATTTCAGAGCAGCAACCTACCTACCTTACATACCTTTTACGACTTGCAATGTGTGCCAATCACAGTTTCGAGCCATATATAGCGTTCTGGCCATGGCTCGCATGTCGGTCGCACCGATGAATAAGAAATTAATATGGTAATATGGTGAGGAATATCTCCACGGCCCAGATGCATACCTACCTGGCTCTAGTGAGGCGGCATTAGGTCCTTTCTATCATTGCAACTCTACCAACGCGGAACCAAGATTCACACACCGAATCAGAGCAGACCGAAAACAATGAAATGATACCGTAAAATATGGGGTAATCAAATTCGCCCAAGGGACCCGAGGACAGCAAGAGAAATTGGGTCAGGAGGGCCATGCAGGTCAGCCCCTTTACACTCGAGCCAAGCCCGACGCCGCCTAGATTGTGAAAATTAATGGGTAGGGACCAGTTCTTCCAGTGGCCAGCGTCGAAGACAGATTTCTGGCATGGGTGACTCAACGAAAAACACACGTCATGGAGCTGCCGATTCTTACATGTCAATTCATGGGGCAGACATTTGGCATGGATGATATTGGAACACATGGACCAACGACGAGACGGGGCAAAAACACGACAGTCGACACGTGGTTGTCGGGTGCGGGCGTAGGAAGCCTAACGGTGACCCCAACGGCCCCATCAACTAAAGTCCAGACGAGTTACAGCAGTTAGTGTGGTCTAGGATTTCCGATTCGTTTGAACGACTCGTTGGGTTGATTGGTGCTTTTTAACTCAGATCGGGTCAATCGAGTTCTCCACGAATATCATGTCGTACGAATGAGCATCTTGAATTGTGAAAAGAAAAGAAAGAAAAATCTGCAGAAGCCTAAGTAGGTGCCAGCAAACGCTTGATACATCGCACATATGCTACTAGAATACGTTGCCTCGAACTAATGGGTATATGATGATGTGAGTTCGTCCACCCGGCGTAACAAGGCCGAAAAAAGGAGTAACAATAAAAAAAAATAAAAACAAAAATAATTATTCGTCTGCTATGACAGGAACGAGACGCATGACATTGAAACCCCAAGGGCGGCCCCTCAACAGCTAGCTGTAACTTCGCCGCTCACTTGCTTTTGAAGTAATTGACCGCCACCGGCTCCCCCAGCCTCGACTCCTTCGCCCACCTATCGGCATCGAAGCGCACGCGCGGCCCGATCCCCATCTCCTTCCCGTCGGGCGGCGCCAGCTTCTTGCCGTCGAACCCCGCGGGCTGCTCGTACAGGACGAAAACATAACGGTGGGGCGCGCTGATGGCCGGCGCCCCCGGCGGCACCCAGTTGGCGACGAACGGCTCGTCCGCGGTCTTGAGGCCGTACCCGCCTTCGACGGGCGTCGCCCTCAGCCCCGGCTGGATCCAGTGCAGGGCCGGGCTCAGCACGGAGAAGGACGGGAACGGCGCGTCTGGATCGATGGAGAGGATTATGTAAGACTGGTCGGGGGACAGCGACGGGAAGCTTAGCTCCGGGATGGCTTTGGCGTCTATATTGGTTAGGTAGGTTAGTTAGCCGTTATCAGGGAGGTAGCTCCGAGATATATTATATATTTAGGGTATATAAGTCCGCTGCGTACCGGCCTTCGGGATGAACTGTCCGGGTTGGACGTTAGCGTGCTTGCCGATTGTCAAGCCCAGGACCTTGGTCTTGTCCTGCTCGATTAGCGAGAGCGCCGCTTTGACGCTGTTGGCGACGGGCATATTAGATGAAACGACTTTCTTCTCGGACAATGTAAAAAAATAAAAAATAAAAAAATAAAATAAAGAAATACGAGATGGAATCTTAAAAGACGGATTTACTTATAAGATACAAGTCCGACATATAAAGATCGCGATGGTAATACTTCTGCTAGGTTACTTATTTAATCTGTTGGTAAATTCTCATTTCCTCTATCCCGCTCCTTAAGCCGATGGAGATAATTGCGAAAACTACTGTCGATAGGCGGAGATTAGCGGAATATGCTGGGTAAAGTCCGCCAAGACGGTACTAGGTTAAAGCAATGCTACGGTGGGACCTAACCTAGGGCAATCGTTTGCCTTTTCATCTTTTCGTGTCTTGTAAACATTTGAACCTTTGGTACATGTTAGATATATGAATTGAAGAGCTTCTTGGTTTCAAATACCTGGCACGCAACTGGCTTACGGATTCGCATTCTTAAATTAAGAGGATACCTAGTCAAGACATCCCTTGCTGGTGTTTGTGCTGAAGACCTCAGAGGCATGCTGGCCAGAAGAATACCTTGGACCATCGTAAAGGCTGCCAAGCAAAGATCTATCAACGTTGCCTGCGAAGTATGCAAGGAATCCGGTAACCTAAGGTTTGACAGAAGCGCGAAGCTAACTTACATCTTCAACGACTTTCAACTTAAGGAAATAAGATATCTTCTCAACTTGAAGCAGAGGCCCGTGTTCTTCCGGCATTACGTCTTCAATTTATTTTCTACACGGGTTCGCTTAGAAAGCGCCTCTTCCAAGTTATTGTCTTGTTGGCCGCCACATTCATTACATGGAGCTAGAAAGGGAGTTTCGGATTGATAACTCTATTCAACCTTTCCGCACGGGCAACATCAAAACTTTGACACATCTGACAGCCTCTGTAATACACGGGCGGATTATTGGGGAGAGGTCCGATTCCCGATTCCCATCAGCACTAAATTATCAGCACACATGCTCCAGCTTAAAGTTGCTATAAGTCCTTACTTCGTCCAAGAACTATTTTCGACATGCAAGGTTCCCCGAGACGGACGAGAATAGTACTATGAATCCGGTGCATTGTTAGTCAAGTTTCGGCGAACAACATGCAATGATCGTCTATGTTAATTGCCAAGCTACTCCCTCGATTCCTTCATAAGTTGAGTAGGTACCTATAGGAACCTAGAAAATGTGTTATCCGACTACGGAACAATCCCCGAACAGCCAACAGTCTACCAAAATTGAACTGTAGATCTGATCATCAGGAACTAGGGCGAATTACGGATAGCGTGATACTAAAGCTATCACGTAGCGCAGTCGGTCAAGCGCCAAGTAGAAGGATCTTAGATATCAGAATCCCTTCTCAAGACTACTCTTCAATGGGCAGCTATGGGAAAGGCTGTCCCCCTCGGCGCTCATGCCGTGTTGGCGACAGGTTGTATGAACAATCGGGAATGAAGGGGCACGTTGTTGGGTTTCATTCACGACAACCCGGTAGGTGAATTATTGTCTCTTGTTCGATATTGATGCTTCAACTAACGCATTGCTAGGTTAAATAACTCCCAAAATACTATGTATATCACGACGAGAAGCACTAGGTCTTAGATTCTAAGGGCGCTTAGCAAACATATAAACTTGGTTTCGGACCTCCTGAAGATACCTGAATAGAATAACCCCCGTTTCACATAAGCACCTTAACCTCACCATGGCAGGCAATCAGAACACAACTACCTACATAGCACAATCTATCCATTTCCTCCAAGTGACGTAGGGTCGAAAGTCAGTCCAGCCCTATTAATAGCTAATTTTAAAACTTTCAGTTACGATTACCTTTTCCTAGAGCTTTGATTACCCTTGAAACAACCTTATATCATGTAAGCGTCGTGTATGGAAACTCCGCATGGTTGCCGCTAAGGGGGACCAAGAGACCGGGAGAGGTCGTTATGATTCTGACTCGAGGCTTAACGCTATTACGGCTGTCATCACTACTATAACGTATATATACCTATATAAGCCAGTCGGCTCCTTCTCTTCCAAAAGCTAAGTGTACCAGTCCTACCCGCTCTTCACTTTATATCTTCTACTCTCTTACTTCTCTGCGCTGGAACGCCCAAGTGCCGTCCGTCTCGTTCGTTACTGTATTAACAACTTCTCTTTCTCAAATGCGTTCCTTCAGCACCGCAGTATTGGGCCTCGCTGCCTCGGCAACCATGGTACTTGGACACGGCCATGTTCGCCGGGTAGTCGTCGGCGACGTGACGTACCCGGGGTGGGAGAAAGCCGGAGGCGGCAGCCAACCAAACGCCGTCACCTGGAGCTTCACGACCCAAGACGAGGGCCCGATCCTGGCCGCTAACGTCGGCACGGACGACATTATATGCCACCAGGGAGCGACCAACGCTCAAAGTTTCGTCCCGGTTGCCGCCGGCTCCCAGCTGCAGGTCGTGCGTTACAACGAGATCGGTGGCTTCGAGCACCCCGGCCCCGAGATGCACTATCTCGCCTCGTGCGGGGAACCGGGCTGCAAGGATGTCGCTAAGCAAGACCTCAGGTTCTTCAAAATCTACGAGAGAGGTCTCGTAAAAGGCGGCTGGGCCGATCCCGGTACGTGGGAAGTGCAGAAATGGGCCACAACCGAAATCCACAAGAACGCCCAGCCGGAGGGCAACGGATTCGTCGACACCTACACGGTCAACATCCCCGCCAACATCAAGCCCGGTCAATACATCCTCCGCCACGAAGTAATGGGCCTTCACAGGGCTGACAAGGGGGAAGCCGAGTTCTATCCTCAGGTTAGTAACCCCAAGAACACGAATGGACAGCCCTGTATGCTAACCCGAATAGTGCATCAACCTACAAATCTCAGGCTCCGGAAGCCAGCAACCCGATGGCCAGAGTGCGACCCGAATGTACTCGAGCGAAGATCCGGGTGTCCACGTTGATATCTGGGACTCGGACGTCGAATCGTACATCATCCCAGGCCCACCCCTTTCCAGCGTCGCCTCGAAGAGAGATATCGAGAATACCCCCGCTCCCAAAACTCACGCACGAGACATCAAGCACTGGTTGTCTTAGTTCATGGCTTGATACGGCCAATACTTGGTTCCTATCTCTTTGGGTGTACTTTTATTTACGTGGAAGATGTATAACTTCTTCTGTCTTCTTCTCCGACTTACCGTTCTTCTGCGTATACTTCAACGCTCTATCTTCAGACTGTGGAACAGGACTAGTTAGCATGTACATGTTTCTCATTGTATTTAGTCGCTCAAGTCAGATTAGCAAGTTAGATGCTTTTGTCGATGAGATTCTGAGAGCTCGCTCTCGCCCGAGAACAATCCGTGGGGAATTCTCTCACCGCTCGCTTGGGCCTTTGTGTTTTGAAACAAACGTTATGTGGTGAATGGATGCAAGTAGGCTAATTATAGATAACTGGTAATAGCCTCTTTGTTCGCTTTTACTTCACGTCCTTGCCGATCTCATGAATGGGCATTTATCTAGGTACCTAAGGTATCTACAAAACTTCAAGATCAAATTATGTTATTTCCTCATAAAACCCTGATTTTCCATGCTCAATCGGAAGAAACATCCAACTTCATACACTCTCTAAACCTCACCATATAAATTATCAAATATGACAACAGATATATCATCATCCGCCACCGCACGCCGCCAGCCCCGACGAGCTGTCCGCAAGAGATCGGTAGCATCAGGCCACGAAACATCCAGCCTCGACCAGAAGCACCACCACTCTTCCGACGCGGGGGTCCGGAAGAAGCCGCGGCCCGCCAAGAAGGGCGCGAAGAAGAAGGCGATCCGCGACCTCGAGAAGCGCGTCTCCGCCCTGGAGCCCACGGCCGCGCTGTCCGAGCAGTGCGAGCTTCTCCGGCCCCACACCACCACCACCACCACCACCACCACCCTCCTCCCACCCCCGGAGCCGCCGACGCCGAGGTTGGCTAAGAGCAACAAGCGCGGGCGCCCGAAGAAGAAGCGCACCGACGAGAATATGTACATGGATGAGTTCCTACTGTCGGACGAGGAGGAGCCGGCGCCTGGGACCCCCGGACAGGGACAAGCACCAGGAAAGGGCCTGAGGAGAGGTGACCGGTGGATCCCGGAGATCGAGCACCGGCGGCGCGCCACGAGGAAGCCGGCGGGTGTGCCGCACGGGCTGTGGATGTCGTACAGGTTCCTGGATGACTATATGTATCGGATGGCGTTGACCGAGGAGGAGGTACTGGCGCACCCCCTTTTGGATGATATGTACTGCTTTCAAAGTGGTGGCCCGCAACCGGTGACTCCGCCGGGATTTCGGTGGGATGAGAAAGAATTGGTGCCTTTTAAAGCTGTATAGAAAAAGGAAAAAAAAAAAAAAAAAAAAAAAAAAAAGAGTTGGAAAAGAGAAATGTTTAAGTACATAGATGATTTGATGATTTGAGTATGAATACCTACCTACGGATAATGCCCACTTACCTTTTAGTTATGCGGTAAAATTGGCTGCCAAAACAGTATTTTTACCTCCTGGGGAAAATTGAAAGGGTCATTTCGCGAGAAGATTAATGACGATATATTTGTGACAGGGCAGTTGTCAACCATGTATCGCTCTACTGGAAACCTTTTATCCTTCCACCAGTATGAATAAATCTGGGTAGTTCGTAGAGCATCAAACGGAATAGGGGTAAGGAATGGGGTAGTGCCCCCACCCCCCCTCGACCAAGCCCAAGAACGGATGGCGTGATTGACGATTGACCTACGACTCCGCTTCAATTTCCCTCTCTAACTCTTTTCTTCCCCAGGGCAATCCCGATCCGCTAATCAGTCTACGCTGATAAAATGCCTTCATCACCGGAGCTAGAAGATGGAGACGGGGCTTCGAGGCCTCTTCTCGCCGATCAGCGAGAGTCGCAAGATGCTGGCCCGGAAAACGGTGCTGGCCCGCCAGCTCGGGACGGAGGCGGCACATTTACCAAGAACCTCGGCGCTCTTGAGGCTTTCGCGATAGTTATCAGCATAGTTATTGGGTCGGGCATATTTACCTCTCCAGGATCAATTGACACTAATGTGCCGTCTCCGGGCGCGGCCTTGGTGGTCTGGCTTATTGGCGGTGTCCTTGCGTGGACCGGAGCTTCTACTATGGCAGAGCTAGGAACGGCGATTCCCGGCGAGGGTGAGTCAACTCCAATAAGGATGAGTTATAGATACTGACATGCGCCGTAGGGGGTGTGCAGCCGTATCTGCAGTACATTTTCGGCAACGTCTTCGGCTTCCTAGCTGCGTGGACGTGGATCGTAGCCGTGATGCCGGCTACCCTCGCCATCCTCAGCATCGTGTTCGTCGAGAGCATATACTCCTCGATGGGCGTGACGGACCAGGCCGGAAGGATCGAGCACAAGCTGTTCTCCATCCTCATCCTGATCGTCATCAGCGTAGCCAATTCCATCAGCACCAAGGCTAGCACGCGCCTGAATAATTTCTTCGTCGTGATCAAGTTTATTAGCATCGCGGCGATTGTGGTCGCAGGTATCGTTGTGATTATCCTCCAGTCTACTGACCCGGAGAGGGACATTGGAGGCAGAGACTGGTTTGATAAGCCCTGGTTTGGCAACCGCGAAGTCACCAACCCGGATGGGAGTAAGACGGACTGGGGCGGGCTGGGTGAGTGGGAGGTTCTCGGCCACTATTCTGCCGCTCTATACGGCGCGTTATGGGCCTACTCGGGGTGGGATAAGGCCATCTACGTCTCAGCGGAGCTTCAGTCCCCGGCGCGCCAATTGCCACTTGCCATTAATACGGCCATTCCGACAATCGTGCTTTGTTTCATTACCGCGAATGCTGCGTACTATATCCTGCTTCCGTGGGATGTTGTATCAACAACGGATAGTGTAGCCGTGGTAAGTATACCTTCTTACAATTAGTTACATAGAAGAGTTCGCTAATCAGTACGAAGACTGCAATAACCCGTCTACTGGGCCGCGGATTCGGTATTTTGGCCGCGATTCTCATCTGTTTAGTCGTGGCCGGTTCTCTTCTTGGCAATTCATTCGTTGCCGGTCGCATGGCAGTCGCCGCAGCGAACATGAACTGGCTACCACGCATCTTCGCCATCGTCGGCCGTATCGGACTGAAGCCTAAAGAAGAAGGGGAGGAAGAACAAGAAGTGCGAGGAGAACAGGAAGAAGAGACCGGATCTCCGGACAACCCATCAAGCTCTCCACAGACAGCCAAATCAGACGCCCCCATCAATGCTATCATCCTCTCAACCATCCTCTCGGCTCTGTACATCCTCCTGGGAAACTTCCGCGCGCTTCTGACTTTCAACGGCCTCGGCGAGTACTCGTTCTTCTTCCTGACCGTCGTCGGCGCGATCGTCTTGCGGTTTCGCGAGCCCGGACTGAGGCGGCCGTATAAGCCGTTCGTTCTGGTCCCCGCGGTCTTCGCCGTGGTCAGCGGATTCGTGGTTATCCGAGGTGCTTTCTTCGAGCCGGTGTTGGCGCTTGTTGTTATTGTCGTTTGGGTCATTGGCTTGGTGTTCTACTACGCTAGGAGACGGTTTGCTACGAGGAGAGTCGAATGATGACCTGCGAGGCTTGAAATTGAGGCGGAGATGGGTGAGAGTATTATCACGTAGCCAAGTCATGCGTTGGTTCCAGAAAATCTAACCCTGTGACTTTAGGTAAATACCGCAAAGGGCATACCGGTTGATATTACCTAAGCTAGTTGGTGCTTGAAGAACTGTGCTATTTACGGAGTTTCAGAGTCCTTACTGACAGTGTCTTCATGGGGTGTTCTTATGATAGCTCCTGGCGTGGTAGCGATGATACTATCTTTGATTGGTAGGTATATAATAATACAGAATGAAGAGAAGAAGAAGGGAGATAGAAAATAGGGACAATATGATTAGCTGTTGAAACTCCAATCTATTTGTTACATCGATATTAAACCTGTCAAGAATATAACTCCTACACCGCCCCTAAAACAGTAAAGTACATGCCGCGTCAAAAGACGCCGCTAATTGCGTGCATGAATCAGCCATGATAACCGTATCCTGAGCTGTGTCCGCTGTAGCCATTTTCATATCCTGAGCCTTGGCCGCCGTAACTGTTTCCATATCCTGAATTGTGGCTGCCGTAGCTGTTCTCGTATGCCTGAGCGTAGTGATGGGAAGGCTGGACTTGACTAGTCGCATGCGTATAATACGTTGAGTGAGACCCAGAATGAGATGCTGAATAAGGTCCTGGAAGTGACTCTGAGTAAGACCCAGAGGAGCTAGGATGTGTCGGCGGAAGTCTGCGGTAGGAAGTACTACTTGCTCCCCCAGAGCCTTCAGGGCCGGGCGACGAATACGCTGGCATTTTCCGCCTTGCGCTCCAGCGCACCTCCGACATTTCCTTACTGATCCTACGCAGCTCAGTACGAGTAGTCGTAGTACCCCTCGAAGTGGCGATAGGGAAAGAAAAGTCTAGGAAGGATTAGCGAGCGTGTGTTAAAATACAACTCTCCATATGCGTTCGCACATGGAAAGTGTTGAGGACAAACTCACGTCCGTTGAGAAAATTGTAGATGTAGGTCGGGGATACCGCCTTAGCCGGTACATTATTTCTGCCATCCTCCATCAAGTATGGCGCTCCCGCTTGTCTTTCTTCGAGTGCGTCATTCTTGTCTTGGTAGAACTCAATTACTCCACCAAGCAAGATAGACTCCCAATATCGACCAGCTTCGCCAGTATTCCTGTTCCCCTAAAAGTCCAGACTAACTCCAGGTGGAGTAAATGGCCGGTCAGATCCAGTTAGGAAGCCTGTGAGTAGGTGGCATATTTCGTGAGCTACTGTGATAACCATTTGAAATTTGAAGCGTGTGTAAGTATCGCCCACTGTATTGGAGGGTTGATCTCGAACATATGCCATGTTGTTGATGATCATCTTGTTGATCACGAAATAGGCAGCCGCTTTGCCATCATAAAGAGTCATATCTTTTCCCTCTTTACCCCAATCCAGCTTGTCTACAGATTCGTGTCGATCAGATAGACCTGAGGAAAGTTGCTTCTCAGTCTTCCCAAGAAAAAGTCCACCCATTGAGGCATTTCGCTGAGGTCGCGGTTGTAGATGTGGGCCGCGGGCTTCCTCTTGCCGGGTGGGTTATTGCGCTCTTGGATAACCGCTGTAGCGATTTGAACCAGACTGTCTCTACCCTGAAGGCTTTCGAGGATCTGGATTCCGAAATTGATTATTTCATCCACGATTTGATATCGAAGAGACGTCGTGGATATCATCAGCGATTCGCCTGAGTCGTCGGCGAAGACTTCGAGGTTCTGGACAACGGACATCTTATAAAGCAAAACTTCCCAGAAGTTTATAAGAAGGTGGCTGGATTGTACAAGAATAGGGGTCTAACTGCCCAGAATAGATAGAAGGGGAGAATCAGATTGCGAGGTGGTTATGATGGCTGTGAGATGTGTAGATCAGCGCGTTATTTTGGTAATACGTCTCAAACGCAAGTGCGATTCTTGCAATTTATAGACAAGTAGCTTCATGTGTCGGGGCTCAGCACTCAGCGATGCCATCGTCTTGTTCGTTTCGCCATCAACCAACATCTCTGCATGGGCTCGCGCTTAGCAGCGCCATGGTGGTGATCAAGAATAGACTGATGGTTGTTGGCGCCGGCCATCTTGTAACACAATTCTAGTTATCTCTAATCTCATATTCAGTTCTCGGCTCGAAACTCGGCCTAACTGGCAGGAGCATCACATAAACAATGCCTTGAGCTTTTCATAAAACCACTGTTGGGAGCTACTTCGCTGCCAGGTTTGTAAATAATTGGTCCTCGACTGACCGTGGTGACATGCCGGCCGTTATTTGGGTTGATATTTCAGTCCGTTGGACCGTTGTCCTGACCCGTCATGCTATACCGTCTTAGTCTCATCAGAGGCGCGCGGTAAAATGTCTTCCAGGCGGTTCGCGGCCGTGTGACCGGGAAGGCGCTGGGATATGTATCTTGTTATAGGGCTTTCGGTCTTTGGTGCGGTTTACTAAAATCCGTTGGTTCAACGGACATGGGCGATCGACAAGGAGCACATGGGAGTGACTAATACGGCCCGTGCGCCTCCATCCTAAAATACAGCGCTTGATACTTTGTACAGGTAATTAGTTCGATCCATTCTCTTACAACTTCTCGACAGTGACTACGAATCTCGAAGAACAACCGATGCTGAACAAAAGAAGTGAACTTGACGGCAGTATGGATGAAGATGCTAAACCCAAGAAGCTTACGGTCGAGGACCTCGATGCTCGTCATCGCGAACTGTTTGTCCGCGCGCTGCGTCGGGTCTTGGCGACCGACCTTGCTAAACTCACTTACGCGCAGATCATCGACGGCCTTCCGCTAAGCGACACCGTAGATGACACTGTCAGCGGCGGTTTGTCCAACAAGCACCCATTATATGATGTGCACGACGAGCTTTGCGACGGGGTGATGGAGCGGACAGAGCAAATGAGTGCCAGCTTTGACCCGAATGTCCTCAAATTTGATTCTCAAGTGTGTCCCTCCCGCCACAGTTCTTGTTGCTTGCGACTTACGTTCTATAGCTTCTCTATGCTTACCAAGCCGCCTCTCCCGGATCAAGGGCTTTTAGAATGCGGCTGATCGAGCTGATGGCTGTCGCGGTCCACCAGATTGCCGTGGTTCTATTCCAGCTTGACGAGAGTCTCCACAAGGACGATGGCATCACAACATGGGCGCCCCCGAAAGAAGATAAAGTCTTCTGGAAATTCTCACCCAATGGGCCGCTTCCCACTTTATTCAAACACGAGTGGTATACGGATTATGAACAGTATCCTGACGGAGTTGCTGACATGGTCGGGTACTGGGCTGAGTCTCGTATCTTTGGCGGGGTTGTTCTCTTCGATCGGGGTACTCCGGAGCGAGAGGCCGACCCGGATGCCGTCTTCTTTCACCCCGATCGCTACGAGCTGACCTACCGCATCTACCAACTACTCGATGACCAGAAGCAAAAGATGCTCGACTTCCTCTTGTCTGATTCCCCCGGTCCTAGTCCGTTTCCTATCCTGGCAGACGAGAATAATGATCGTCGCGTCGATCCGGAAGAAGATATCGAGGCTACTGGAATATACCGAAATATATGGGAGAGAAGACCGCTCCCGCTTGATGGGCCAGATGCTCGGCAGCGTGATGTATCCGACAGGCTCAACTATCCAACAATGAAAGACTGGCAGGAGGCTAGAAGTCGCTGTAGCGAACGACGGAGCCAGCCTGAGTTGTAAGTTCGATTAGATGGAGCAAGTTTGTACAAATGTTATGACGGAGTGCTTTCCAGTTCGGCACTCATGTGTCAGTAGATTTGCTGTTTCTCGAGCTGGCCGAGCTAATACCTCAGCCATACCTTCCCAATCACAATGTTGCCTCCACTCTCACCACCGCTTGAACCCCATTGATTCTCTGCCATTAACCCTTCTGTCCGCGCCCAAATCATCATCGAGCATTCCTTCGATATCTTTAATCAACCGCAAAGATGGCCGATCCGTCAAGCATCCCGGCGAGCCTGGTAAGGATGGCAAAAATGAGTGGAAGAATCATATCGCTATGCTACGACTACCGGCGAGACTTCCCGGAGAAAGACATCACTACTTTGCAGCATGAAGCGGGATCCCTACGCGATATCATCGAGCACATCCTCAGGCTACTCGACACCGAAGACGAGTACTATCTACCGCTATTGAGGAAGACGAATTGCCGCAAATATTCTTTTAGCGCGTACTCAGGGCGACTCAGAACGCTCGAAAATCGGATGCACCATTGTGTTAGATCGAAACAGCCGGGTCGGCCATCGCGGAGGTTACTCAGGGCGAATGACTTGACGAAAGGCCTCGAGACTATCCAATCGGTGAAGAGCATCCTCGAATTTGGCATCGTCACCGATACTGTTTTCTCCGCATTGCATATCCGAAGAGACACGAGGGATTTCCGAACGCGAATACAAGACTTCACGCGTCATGGGGAACTGTCGAAGGAGCGAAAACTACCAGACATACTCGAGTGGCTTGGAGCCCCAGATCCCTCCTTTAGACATAACGAACTCCGCAGCAAACGAGCTGGAGATACGGGCTCGTGGTTGCTCAACAGCGATGTCTTCCGGACGTGGCATGACTCCAAATCGTCGTCCTTTCTGCTTCGCGATATTCCAGGCTGTGGTAAAAGTGTCCTTAGCTCTACCGTAATCGAACACGTCCGACACTACAATTTTTCCCACGGGCGAAACACAGCAATCGCGTATTATCACTTCGATTTTAGCGACGGGGCCATCTCAAAACCTGACCTCATGTTACGTTCTTTGATATCTCAGCTCGCATCCTGGAATGGAGGCGCACCGGACGCACTAGAGAAATCCGCAGTGGAATACATTCTCAAATGCAAAGGTTTCGCCGACTACCCTGACTACATCGTCAAATACCACGATGGCATAGCGCAGCCGACAAGTGAAGACTTAATTAATATCCTACGCGGCATCGCGGAAGAGCTAGGAGACTTGATTCTCGTAATTGATGCTCTTGACGAGTGTGTTTGCCAGCAAGAACTACTCGAGCACCTGGATTCGATGCTGTCCTGGAATACGAATGGCTTACGCATTTTCCTGACTAGCCGGGACACCTCCTCGATTGCCAGCACATTAGACTCGAAGGTGACGCATACTATGGGAATCCGAGGCACGAACATGGATAAAGACATCAAATCGTTTGTTCAGGGGCAACTAAAAACTCACCCAGGACTTAGAAGATTGCCTGTCAGCTTACGCAACCAAATCCAGAAAACACTTACGACCGAAACTCATGGAGTGTTTTGGTGGGTTGACTGCCAACTATCCGTTCTCGGAAGATGCAAAACGGCTAGGGATGTAGAGAAGGCACTGAAAGCGCTTCCGAAGACGCTGTCCGAGACATATACATCTGCACTCTGTAGCATCGACGAGGCTCATTGGAACTACGCCATCGGGATTCTAATGTTCCTAGCGGTGTCGCCTAGACCGGTTACGATCGGGGAAGTTGTAGATGTCCTGGCCATTGACTTCGGGACACGGGGAACCCCATTCTTCGACGAGGATCTGCGAATGTCCGATGTAACTGATATTCTGGCCACGTACCCACCCCTTGTCAAGACAGTCACAATTCGTCAGCTCGGAGCAGACCGTAAGATTATCGAATCAGTTCAGCTTCGACTTGCTCACTGCTCTGTGAAGGAATATCTTCTATCGGAGGCCTTCGAGTCTGAACTCTCACACACGTGCCCCTTTGAGAAAGAACAAGAGGTATTCAGCTACGTGACTCGCGTGTGTCTAGTCTATCTCTTAAGTTTGGAGCATAAACTAAGCGCGGAACTCTTAGAGAACCGACCCTTCTCAAGGCACGCGGCGGAAGTATGGCTATACTATTATCAGCGGTCGGAATGGGTTCCCGCATTAGAAAGGCAGGTCCTTCAATTACTTCGTAATCACGGAGAAACCGAGTCGTATAAGAATTTATGTAGACTGTTCGATCCTATCCGGCCTTGGCAACCGCCTGATATCCATCGTGAAGATTTTCCCACTCCGTTACACTACATGTGTATTCGAAACGTGGGATCTATGGTAGTTAGCCTGCTAGATGCAGGCGCGGATCCCAACAAGAGGACATGCATGTATGGAAGCATCATCTGATCGGCGGTGAGCAATAACAAATTGGGAATGGTGAGGCATTTGCTCCTAGCAGGCGCCGACCCCAACGACATGGATGAAGGTTGCTCTTGTCAAGAAGGACTATACAGCTGCTCCATAGACGCCGCCTCGGCCGCTGGAAATATTGAAATCGTAGCATTGCTGCTTAGGCACGGCGCAGACCCGAACATCTCGGGTAAGAGTCCGATAAGAGGAACAGCATTGACGGAAGCTTGTCGACGGAACCACGTCCATGTCGTCAGGTTACTAATGCAATATGGAGCGGACCCGAACACGCACCATAGGACGCCGTATCTTGCACACAACCCCGTCGTAGTGGCCGCGTCGCGCGGGTTTCAAGATTGTGTTGCTCTGATGCTTCCCAAAGCCAATAGACCAACGGTCTTGGGCGGTCTACAGATGGCGTGTTGGAAGCGGCGTTAGGATCGAGAGCTTCTAAAGAAATTCCTTCAGAAAATTCCTGGCGGTGCCTTGTACGTCGCTGCCGGTCTCGAGGATATATTAATAAATCTGGTTCCCAATGGCGCCAAATTTAAATCGAGGTTCAAGACGATATATAGAAGGGAGAGTGTGTGCGTGTCTGCACTTTCGGAGGCGTGTAGGCTTGGCCGTTTGAGCCTCGCGCGTCGCCTAATTGGCAATGGTGCGGACGTCAACGCATTGTCGTTCGAGTCGTCGGACGCCTGGTCGCCGTTGGCAAATGCAGCACTAGCGGGTAATATGGAGATCGTTGACCTACTACTTCGACACGGTATTGATGCTAATACCAGCGGAAGGTCGGGGCCGGCACTCCAAATCGCATGTTTCAAAGGGCACAAGGAAATGGCGGAGGCTCTCATCGAACACGGAGCTTCCCTGACGTGCGCAGAAGGTAGCTATGGCGGACCTGTCCAAGCCGCTGTTCTGGGTGGTCACCTAGACATTCTCCGACTCCTCGTCACAGCCGGTGTAGATATTAACATGTTGTCGGAATACGCGGATATTCGTTCAAACGACAACATCTCTCTCCCCGGAAGTCCAATACAGGCCGCCGTGGCAACTTCCAACGTGGCAATCCTTGACTGGCTACTAGAGCACGGCGCCAACGTCAACAATCTCGGCCCCAAACGTGGGCTATTCAGGAGGCCAGGGGTACCTCTAGCTATTGCTGCGCAAATGGGCAACGTGGAGATGGTTCATCGACTCCTCGAAGCGGGTGCCGCGGTTGATCTCCTGGGAAAAACGGATGGAGCGAATCCTGCTCTATTCGAGGCCGTGCGGAAGGGGCATCTAGAAGTAGTAGAATGCCTTTTAGCTGCGGGGGCTAATCCAAACGCACCCGCTGGCCTACACTATCGTCACACCACCGCTTTCACCGAGGCATGCGCAGGTAGAAGCGAGGCGATCGTTGAAGCCCTGTTGGATGCTGGAGCAGATGCTAACACGCATAACTGCGTTGGAACCGTCGTCTCTAAAGGCACAGTCGAGAGGATCCGGCTTCTTATCCAACACGGGGCAGATGTCAACAAGCAACACAAGGGCGGCTGGACGGCACTGCACACAGCGGCCAGGGATGGCAGACTAGATATCCTCCGAGCACTACTATCCGAATTCTCAGCCGATCCGTCCTTACCGCTCGAGAACGGCAGCCTGCCTATCCACACGGCAGCCACCTACGGCCAGACCGGGTGCATCGAAGTGTTTCTCCACGCGGATATCGAAGTGCTTCTCCAGCCGGGTATCGACATCAACGTGCGCAGCGCGAATGGCAGGACGGCTTTGCACTGGGCGGCAGCCTCGGACGTCAAGAAGGTGGATCACCTCGCTACCGTGGAGTGGCTGCTGAAGCACGGGGCGGACGATACCATATTGGAAAACAAGACTAAATTGAAGGCACGCGACTACCTTGAGAGGAAGGCGAGGAAGGGGACGGATCTGATCAAGGTCATGGAGGTTTTTACCGACAGGATGAAGCCGAAGCGGACGCGGAGTCATTAGCTGAGGTGGACTTGTGAGCCGTCAGGAATTGTTTGAGGTATGATTTGGCATGAAAGATGCAGACGTTCTCTTTATAGTAGCGTGTGATAAGTGTTACCCCTTGGTTACATAAGCATAGCTTGAATAGATGGCGATGGTTACATGAAGTTTCTACCTCCCTGGACAGTTTTGACATGCTCAGAAGAGACTTGCTACCCCCAATTAGCTAAATGATCCACCAGCAGGTGACTGCTTGACTTTATTCTATAATTCATAGTCATTGATTCTTGTCCGGTTGTCGTCCCATAACGCTGCCAACACCGTTCTCTTGCCTGTCCAGGGCGCACGCGAATGCATTACCGCGTAATTCTGTACACGAATTAGCACCACCAGGACAGAAACTAGGATATAGACAGAATGAAAGCTTACGTCGAGTAAAACTAAATCGCCGGCCTGCCACTCGATCAACACCTGCAGCGACTCCGCCAGCGCCAGCGCCAAATCAAGGTACTCTTTCTCAATCGTGGTCCCGTCCCCGTACTCCGGGGGCGGATGGTAAGAGCCGTCGTCGCCTAGGTACGGCGGGTCCGTCGCACCGTGGTGTCTGCTGCGGCCCCAGGCGCTCGTGAGGTTGCCGAACCACGTCGGTAAGCCGATGTCGTTATGTTCTCGTATGACTGCCGTTTAACTACATGTGAGCTTTTCGCCCACCAAAGAGAGAGAGAGAGAGAGAGAGAGAGAGAGAGATAGGAGGTAGAGAGTTGAGTAGGCGTCTTACTCGGTACGACATGTGTTACGCTCAGCGACCCGTCCTCGTGCCACTCGAAGCGGTCGCTGTGCCGTCTTACTTGTTCTTCAATTTTCTTCCTAGCTGTAGTCGGATCGTCGTCCGCTTTTACGTGCTGCCCGTACGCGCCGATGACGCCGGTGCCGGTGTTGGAGTTTACGTCTTCTACGCCGTATCTGTAGACGTACTTGACTCCCCTCTGGAGCAGTTTGTCGACGAATTCCGGGGCGCGCTTCTTCAGGGCTGCTGCTAGGCCGACGCTGGAGGTGATTGGAGTTTCGCCGCCTGCATAAATATCAGTTATGGCGATTTGTATGAAATAGGAGCTATAGGGATTACCGGAGTCAGGGACGCGCAAGCAGCAGAATGTCAGCCAGGAGGGGTTTATTGTTGACCACCCGTACTCATTATGAGGCCAGATGGGAAGTTCTGGCGGGCTTCAGATAGTCAGCTCAATCCGCTCTATAAACTCGACTGCACCTGGTAGGTCTCACTCACTCACCCTTCATTTGCCGTCTTGACATTCTTGGCTAGCACAGTGCGTAGCGGCGGCCGACCGACTTCTTCGTGAGCAGGAAATCCGAACGCGTGAGCCACGTCGCTGAAATCTTGTGGAGTTCTGATAGGGAGGCCGCGAATCAGGACGGCACCACCGTGTCTCTTGACGTCCTCTAAGAATTGGCCAGATTCTGATAATTCCTTGATCGTATTTGTTGACTCTTCTAAGGTAGGCTCCCAGTCGCGGATTGGTTCGAGCGCAAGGGGGAACAGGGCGCTGGTGTTTAAACCGAAGCTGGTCGTGTCTTGCTGACCAGCGAAAGTAAAGACTTCGAATTGGTGAGGTTGTGGCATTTTAGAGAAGTAATAAGAAGAACATTGGTCTACTATCTACTCTAGATATAAACGAATAACACAATGGCTGCCGTGACTTTAAAGGCCACGGCATTGAAGACGCCATCTTCCGTCCCAATTCGGATTATACCGACTCTTACTAGTGCAGACTTGAGAATGTTGAAAGGCGTCAGTAACGCCGGTGATGTCGTGATTTCGAGTTCCACAGTCCCCTCCTGTTCATCGAAGACGAAAGAAACTCGAACATGGAGGAATCAGAGTAAAACTAAATTTCGTCTAGCATCTTTCTTCCTTGAGCCTTGGTATTCCGCGGAGGTGATGTTAAAGAGAAGAATATTCAAAGACTGCCTGCCACCATCCTCCCCGATATTCATGCAAATTCCAAAAGCGTGTAGAAAGAGTCGCCTTGGCAACGGGGAGAAATATAGCTTCGATTTCGGGCCCATTAGCGATAAACCAAACTTATCATACATGAATAATTTGCCACACCCTTAGAGACATTGTTGGTTCATTGATACTCGAAATTGGCCAAATGAAGTAATCGTTACTGCGGACAGCATCATCCCAGATTAGCGCTACTCTTCCTCCTGGGCCTCCTGGGCCTCCTGGGTATATCCCGGGCGCCTGCCCGAATCCTCGGGTCCCGTCACAAAAGTGGGCCAACGTCCGGCCAATGATTCCTACGGTGTGTATTCCATCTACCTACCTACCTGGTAGGTATCGTTGTAATAATTCACGATGCCGAATACAGACCTCCTCTTCGTGCTGCGGTCGGTACTCTACGCCCTCGTCGCGTCAACGGGTCTTTACGCCGTCTTCCTAAGCATTCTCGTAATACCATTCTGTTAGAACCGAGTTATCTATCTGAATCGTGTCACCCTTACATGGTTTCAAGATGCCAACGTACCTGAGCAGTGGGGGGTTCTTGCGCAACCAAGTCACCCCGTTCAGTCTTCGTACTGAAGACGGAGAAACGCTACGCGCCAGCCACGCATGGCACATCCTACCCCTACAACTCTACAGCCAGCACGAGAAGGAATTGCTAGAAGAGCCATCTAGACTAGCACCCTTTATCACATATCGACTCGGCTTCAAACTTCTGCAAGATGACCCGTCTTCTCTCCTGGTGCTCTACTTCCACGGCGCAGCTGATACTTTGGGATCGGGTTGGCGACCTCCAAGCTATCGCGCAATGTCTGCCGGCGCGCCCTAGAGAATCCATACGATCGCAATAAGAAGGACTCCTCAAGGATGCAGTGGCGTTGGCCAATCACATGGCAAGCGGTCCCGACCCGATACTATTCTCAGATGTGGTGCTGGTCGCGCCGTTTGCTAACGTCGAGAAGCTCACGGCCGCCTATCAAGTAGCAGGAGTTATTCCCATTATTTCTCCCATCGCCAGACTTCCGCGACTCCTAGCTTGGCTCGACACTTACATACTCCGTAAGTGGCCGAGTAAGGATACACTGGCGGAATTTGTGCGGCGATGCGAGGATATGGCCGAAGACGATTTGAAATACCATATCACAGTTATTCATGCCGAAGATGATTATGATATTCCGTGGTCTCATAGCGAGGATGTCTTCTGGCATGCAGTGAATGCATCATTCTCCAATGACATTAGCTACGGAGAGCTGGAGAGAGACAAAGAAGTGTCGAAGACAATGCGGGGGGGAGCGGGAGGTTGAGATAATGAACCTAACCTAGACCCCGGAACTTGCCATGTGTCGCATGGAGTACAACTAGCGGCTTGTGGGGATCTGTTAGTGCACCTGTTAGTGCACCTTCAGGGACTTAATATAGCCCTAGGGGGACCCCCTGCTTCTGCTTAACCGCCGATCACCGGCCATGCCATGACATTGGATCTGTCTTCTCGAAGCTTCGTTCTGACAAATGGTTCACATACTATCTAGTATGTCGAGTTAACTGCGGCTTATTTGTCCCATGTCCCACGGGAACCAAAGGTTAACCGGTAAGGCTGAAGCATGAACTAACATAATGGATGAGCCGCTCATTTAGGTATCTCAATCCCGTCCACGTTTACAATATCTTAGCTGTTCGTAACTTATTTCCCTCTCAATTACATTACATTGACTCCCATGCCGGCGTCTTGTCCCGACTTTTGGAACACGGCTTGCAGACCCGCCATCGCCATCGGTACGGCCTCAAACCAGGCTCGGCAGAAACCAATGAGTGGACCTCGTCGGCCTACCTAGCAATTGGTTTTGAGTCTGCTTCTTGCCACCTGCCATTCTTTACCAACAAAGAAGCGCGGGCACACCTTCCTCCCTCTTAATCGTGGCCCATAGCACCCATAGCACCCATAGCACCCATAGCACCCATAGCACCCATAGCACCCCGTAGTACAACCCAATCTCCCAATCTCCCAATCCCAATCCCCATCCTCTCCCTCACTTCTTATCTCCATCGGGCCAAGATTCTTATACGAACCAGCAGCCATGGAACGAGACCAGGAGAGATCTCGCTTGTTGAAGGAGCAGGGAAATAAGCATTTCGGCGAAGATGACTTTATCGGTGCCGAGGGCCTCTATTCCAAGGCGTAAGTGACCCCAAGCGCCATATACCCCTATCGCTTGCGCATTCGTGCCTAGACCATGCTGACACTGACACTGACACTTTCTTTTGCGCCGCGCAGTATCATCGCCGACGACAGCAACCCCTCGCTGTACACCAATCGCGCCATGGCTCGACTCCGCCTCGGTCTCTACGACTCGGCCATCGCCGACTGCATGGCGAGCCTCCGCCTCAACAACCGACATCTCAAGGGCTACTTCATCCTGTCTCAGGGCCTGCTCGCTATTGGCGACTGCAAGGAGGCGCTGGCGAACGCGCTGACGGGCCACCGGCTGTGCGTCGAGAGTAGTGATAAGTCGCTGAGCCTCGTGACCGCGCACGTCCTGCGCTGCAAGAAGGCGATCTGGGAGCAGTCCGAGCGGAACCGCTACCGCGAGACGGCCGAGCTGGAATATCAGCTGTTCAGCCTCATGTGCCAACAACGCGTCGCCGCGCGCAACCTGTGCACCTCCGACTTCGAGCGCGACCTGGTCACGGAGGACTACGATAAGAGGATCGCCCTGCTCCGCTCCACCTTCGAGAAGGCGCGCGCGGCCCACGAGAAGAAGCGCGTGGTCCCCGAGTGGGCCATCGACGAGATCAGCTTCGCCGTTATGGTCGACCCGGTCGTGGTCAGTCAAAATTCATTGGTGCTTTAGAGTATTTTACGGTTTTCACCGAAACTAACTAGGTACGCTACAGACCAAGAGCGGAAAGTCGTACGAACGTGCCTCCATCATGGAGCATATAACTCGGTACCACAACGATCCCATCACGCGAGAGCCGCTTTCGCCTAAGGAGCTTCGGCCCAACCTGCAGCTCAAGGAAGCCTGCGCTGAATTCCTCGAGCAGAACGGATGGGCCGCCGACTGGTAGCTGTGGTAGGGATCTTGTACGTGAGGGCTGGTCGCTTTGCGATTAGGAGGGGCACAACAACAGCAACGAATTAAGTATAAATGAATACATGACCACAGGGGGCGGCGTAAGGGGAAATGGGACGGACTTTTTTCATTTTCGAGCACGCACGGCATTGCATGGAACGGCGTTTGAGTTTGCTCCCGGCTTGCGCACCGGGGAAGGATATCCCAACTTTCGCGCAATATAACTGAGTTTCGGGGAATTGACTACGAATGAAAACGTCTCCGCTTACATTTTTCTTAGTTTATTCGTGATGTTATAAGTTTTCCATAGGTAGTCGTGGATGTCAGGAGCTGCAATTGTGTACTAATCGCGATGTGACCTAGGTCAACATGTGTACCTATCTATCCCTATATCTCTACGCTATCCGGCCACGGTGAGTATTGACACCATGACAAGAGACTTATCTAGTATAAAAGGAACGATACAGATCTTCCTTGCAAGAGCTTTACCTATAGGGTGATACCTATCTGCAACACTTGACCTACCATGCTGGGTTAGCCATGGCAAGATAAGACCTCCGCTAGCCGAAGCGGATGCGGAAAGGGTGGAGATACTTCCTCCTACATACCTAATTACGTCTATCAAAGCCCCGAGCTATTAAGAGGGGTCTCGGTTTATCAACAGCCTAGCTACCTGGTATAACCCTGCTACGTCACCTCTACCCCTTTTCTCACAACCTTAATTTGCTTGTATCTTGTACATACCTCCTATCTTCTGACTAGCAACCGACACGATGACAATCAAATATCACCCCGCTCCCGAGGAGGAGAGGAAGCAGACAATGGAGGAGGAGACCCCCTTCGGCGCCGCGTTCCGGAAAGCCCATTTCGCCTTCGGCCCGCGGTACACGCCGCTGAACCACGGGTCGTACGGGACGGCCCCCGTCCCCGTGATCCGCGCGCACTCGGCCCTGCGCGCCGAGGCCGACGCCGCGCCCGACCCGTTTATTGCCTTAGACTTCCACGCCCGCCTCGAGGCGCAGCGGAGGCTGGCCGCCGGCGTCTTGCACTGCGGGGACGTCGACGAGCTCGTGTTCGTGCCGAACGCGACGACGGGCTCGGACACGGTGCTGAAGAATATCGTCTGGGAGGAGGGCGATGTGGCGCTGTGCTACGATCTGATCTACGACTCGCTGGGCCTGGGACTCTCGTGGGCGGAGGAGGCGCGGGGGGTGCAAGTGCATGTTGTGGAGCTGCAGTGGCCGGTTTCCGACGACGAGGTTGTGGATGCTATGGTCGATGCCGCGCGGAGGATCAACGCGCAGCCGGGGAAGAGGGTGCGGCTTGCCATTATCGATACGATTATCAGCATGCCCGGCATCCGCGTGCCCTTTGAGCGCCTCGTGCCCGCGCTGCAGGGCGAGGGCGCACTGGTGCTGGTGGATGGCGCGCACGGGATTGGGCATGTTGATATCGACCTCGACACGCTGAAACCGGACTTCTTCGTTACCAACTTGCACAAGTGGTTCTTCGTGCCGCGCGGCTGCGCTGCGTTCTACGTCCCGAGGAGGCATCAGCCGCTGATTAGGACGACGCTGCCGACGAGCCATAAGTTTAAGCCGAGGAAGAAGTTGGGTGCTGAGGCGCAGGGGGGCGTGAATGACGAGGATGCGAAGGCTTTCGCGGAGATGTTTGATTTTACTGGTGTGTCTAGGCACTGGAGAAGGGGTTTGTGTGTGTAATACGTCAGGTATGCTAATGAACATGTGGATAGGGACGGATGATACAACTGCGTGGCTCTGTGTTCAAGGTAAGGGAAACTAACTCCCCTTACTTCTTCGCTTGTAGCACGTCTTAACCCAAGTAACTAAACCCCCTATTCTTCCAGCCGCCCTCGACTTCCGAACCCACATCTGCGGCGGCGAATCCGCCATCCAGACGTACTGCCACGCGGTCGCACAAGAGAGCGCCGCCGCCGTCGCCTCGATTCTAGGCACCGACATCATGGACGCGCCGGGCTCCTGCATCCGCGACTGCGCCTTCGCCAATATCCGACTACCGCTGGAGATCGGCGAATCCGGTAAGGGGAAGGTGGACCCCGCGCACGCGGGCGTGGTGTCGGACTGGTTCAAGGAGACGGGGTGTCGCGAGAGCGGGATGTTCTTCCAGACGGTGCTGTATCGCGGGGTGTGGTATTGGAGGGTGAGCGGGATGCTGTATGTAGAGGTGGAGGACTTTCGGAAGGGCGCGAAGGTACTGAAGGGGTTGTGCGAGAGGGTGAGAAGGGGTGAGCATGTTAGGGGGGAACTCATTATGGGGAAGTGACATCTGTTAGATTGGGATATAAAGGTTATAAATATCTCTTATGGGACTATAGTCCTCAGGCTTAGCGATGTAAATGTACCTAGGTACCTAATTAGGTATGAAAGACTCTTGGAAGAGTTGATAAATGTTCATATTTTGGTGACTGAATAGCAAAATGAGGAAGATCAATAGCCTTCCACAGTCGCAGCACCCCTGAGCTTCTGTTCTCAGAGTGCCAACAATAACGAACACCGCCAGGCTGAAATATATCATAACTTGCATCTGTTCATTGAAGCCATCGGCAAAGACCTGCCGAACTGAGTCTCATGTAAATGAGCTCACTTCAAGAGAAAGACCCATCACCAGGACGAGTGGTCGTTCGTTGTACCCCTGAGTATCGGTCCGAACAGAAGATAAAACGGTGACTAGAGCGATGACTGCAATATAGTTACCCCATTTCTCAGAGAGCACCATTTCGGATTGGATGACCGTCACCAACGCGTAGATTTCAGATGCGCCAACGCCTTGTAGGAACCGGAATACAATACCGTGTAGATAGATATTAACAAATAGGGCAGGGTAACATCGCGATATAAGCCGACATACAGTTGGGTCGTGCTTGAGATTAAACCGTAGAACGATCGAGAATATCGTAAAGAACGCAACCGCGACCAATATTATCAGTTTACGCCCCAGGACATTGTTAAAATTGGCATATACGACAAGAAAGCCTGTGACGCTGTCAACGAAAAAGGTCAAATTGCGTGGTGGCTTGGAAACTAACCAGTGTATGTAATCAAGTAGGTTAGGCGGTAACCACTCAATCTCGTTGCTTGAAGTCCCCCAATGCATCGGTAATAGACATTAGGGACGTGCTGACTGTTGTTTGTTGTTTCCAGCGTAAACAGGAAAAGAGATAGGGGTAATCTGCGCTTCGGTCTGGGGCTAACTCTAAAATTCGTCTTCAGAAAAGGGTACGTGTGTGGTGGTTCCGTAGCGGTGCCTTAGAAAGGCTGGTTGCCGTCTTGATCTTCCGGTGTTGCTCGGCGCAACATGACACCTCCGTCCTCAAGATCGGCATCGGCGTTCCCTGTCGTTAGGTAGCGGCCGAGTGCTCTAGGATTTCAGGAGTCTAGGCCATTCCTATGAACTTCTTGGAATAAGAAGTAAGAAGTCTACTACTTAAGACATTGAGATACAATCGAAATAAAGGTCAGCTCTTTGCTTTGCCGACCTCTTGTTTTCCGCACTTCGCGATCTATGGACACCCTAACTTACCTAGGTAGGTAATCATTGATAGCCTCACTACAATCTCAAGCTGGCTTCATGAACGGACTGAGCCAACTCAATGACCTAGTCGCGAGGACGCTACATTTTATTAGAGTAAAGGCGTAATACTCTACGGCTCAAAGTGGTCGTCAGATGATAACCAGGAATATACCTATTCACACTAGCTAGCCGTTCCTTTGGAGTGACCCTAACCTTCAAAGTATATGGTACGGATCAAGACTGGTGGCATAGGACTATCATTAAAATGATTCCTCATCTTGGAATCATCCCAGAACGGCTCTTTGCATTAGAACTGGTTTCTCCCGTGTCTTTATGACTGATGCGAAGGGAGGAAGCAAAGGCCTAGGTACCTAAGATATCCCTTCAAAATGAATACATGGCTGATCCCTTCGAATGACGTGAAGTGGAAAACGGGAGTAGTCGGTGCGACCCGGGCCGGACACGCGACAGGAACTACACGATCCTTAGCTACCTAGGTAATGATTTGTTGCGATTTATCAGCTTATGTCATGGCGATATATCGTTTCTCATTTCGAGAGCTAGCAATAGATCAGAATCTAGGCGTCGTGAAGGTTGGCGTGATTGGAGGCCTTAAAGCTTGATGTAACAGTTCATCCCACTTTTAATAGAGTTACCGGGCGTCCTTCTGTGTGCTAACGCCTTACATAATGAACCGTCAAGGCTCCTGGACCTCAGTACGAATACCGATCTACTCCGCCACGATCCACCATCAAAGTTGTGAGCTCTCGCCCCCTTTCATTTTTAATCTCGATAACAAAGAAATTTGTCGAGGCGCAGCAATATACTTTGCGGACGCTCGTATTCGTAAGAAGTAGTAGACGATATAAAAATAGTGACATGGCCAAATCGATACATCGATTGATGTATCAAATGCGTCGTCACCAGCAATTGCTACAGGTTACAAACGTGCGCCATCAGATATCTCATGAACACCCAAGACACACAGACACACGGCTAGGGCGGATGTCTTATCCAGAAACCGCTCAATGTGCTACCCCGCCCTTGTACTACGATAGGAGATAATTCAGACGTGACTCTTGAGTGCCCAGTACCTAGTAGTGAGTGGACCCCGAAATAATCTAACCTACAGCACTTAGCCAAGCCCCCTATTAGCCCCCCTGCCCCCTAAGATAGCCCTCCGAGGCCCCTTATTCACCCTTTGCAGTGCATGCAATACACTGGAGATCAGCAGCCTGGACAACGCTGCCCCTAATCAACAGCCCGCAACCCACTAAGCACCCCTGGCTATCAGCCAGCCCAGCCCTGCCAGCCAGCCAGCCAGCCAGCCTGCTTGCCCAACCAAACCAAGCCGCGAACCGAAACATAAACCCGGACAGCCAGGCCAAGGCCAAAGCCAAAGCCAAACCACAAGACTGAACTCAGATCTTTGACCTCTCCAATTGAAGATCCAACCCATTCCCCTTCTTTTCTTTTCTTTTCTTTTCTTTTCTTTTCTTTTCTTTTCTTCCTTCACATTTCTTTTCCCTCTCGGCATATCCCTATTCTTGATTCTTGAAGAATCGCGACGCCGATAAGCCACGACCCCCCTTTTCATACTAGACTTACCCTTAGATATCTCCGTCTCCGTCTCCGTCTCCGTCTCCATACCCAACTCCTCTTTTGCTCCTCGCGTCTCCGTCTCCAACCTTTGGATCCGATCCTACGACCTCCCCGGCTACGCCAACTTCTCCCAATAGACGCCATTTGACCTTTTCAGCTTGGGGGAATAACCAGAATCATGTCGTGGAAGCTCACCAAGAGTAAGTAGTATATCTGTTCCTTTCGCAATCAGCTCTGTTTTGGAATCTATCCGCCATCGCGTGTCCGTCCAGAACGACTATTATTCTACCAATGCATCATCTTCGCAGACTGCTTTGCTGACATCAAGCTTCACAGAGTTAAAGGACACCCATTTGGGTCCTCTCGCGAGCACCTTCTCGCGAAATCCCTCCACCTCCACCATCACAGAGAAGGACGAGAAGAGCCCAGTTCCGTCATCTGCCACTCCTACCCCCAGTGACAATGCAATCGGTACGTGAATACTCGTACTATCTTACAAATATGGAATATGTACTGATATTTTGTATGCGCAGCTGCTTCGGAACACATGGTGCAAGAGCCGGTCGTGAAGCCCCCGAAACCTGGTATTCTGGTCGTTACCTTGCACGAAGGCCAGAACTTTGCCCTCCCCGAACAACATCGTACCGCATTCACACAGCACGGCCAGGGTTCTATGTCGACAGGAAACGCTTTGAACTCTGGCTCCGTTCGACCGGGATCTTCTCAGCGAACCACAGTTGGATCGTATATGAACGGCAGACCTCAAACCTCGGCTGGTGGTTTCTCTGGCATACCTTCTAACCACGGTCGAATCTCTAGTAAATATCTTCCGTACGCCCTTCTGGATTTCGATAAGGTCCAGGTTTTTGTGAACTCGGTCTCTGGAAACCCGGAGAACCCCTTATGGGCTGGCGACAACACCCAGTACAAGTTCGATGTTTCTCGAGTCACGGAGCTGAATGTGCACCTGTACATGCGCAACCCCACGGCGCCTCCAGGCTCGGGACGAAGCCAGGATATCTTCTTGGGAGTTGTTCGAATCAACCCCAGATTCGAGGAGAAGCGCACGTTTGTCGAGGATCCGAAGGCGAGCAAGAAGGATCGCGAGAAGGCCGCGGCCGAATTCCACAACAGAGAGCGCGAGTTAGGACTCAGCGGTGTACAGTGGGTTGACGTGCAGTACGGTGCTGGTAAACTCAAGATCGGCGTGGAATATGTTGAGAACCGCGCGGGCAAGCTCAAGATTGAGGACTTCGAATTACTGAAGGTGGTCGGTAAGGGCAGTTTCGGCAAGGTTATGCAGGTGCGCAAGAAAGATACCAGCCGTATCTACGCGCTGAAGACCATCCGCAAGGCGCATATCATCTCCCGTTCCGAAGTTGCCCACACCCTTGCCGAGAGATCTGTACTGGCGCAGATTAACAATCCTTTCATCGTACCCCTGAAATTCACATTTCAGTCTCCCGAGAAGCTGTACTTCGTCCTCGCCTTCGTCAACGGCGGAGAGCTGTTCCACCATCTCCAAAAGGAACAGCGATTCGATGTCAACCGAGCGCGATTCTACACGGCCGAGCTTCTCTGCGCGCTAGAGTGCTTGCACGGATTCAACGTTATCTACCGAGATCTCAAGCCCGAGAACATCCTGCTCGACTACCAAGGCCACATCGCGCTTTGTGATTTCGGTCTCTGCAAGCTGGATATGAAGGATGAGGATCGGACAAACACGTTCTGTGGTACACCCGAGTATCTGGCACCGGAGCTTCTCATGGGCAAGGGCTACAACAAGACTGTGGACTGGTGGACCTTGGGCGTTCTTCTCTACGAGATGCTTACGGGTCTGCCGCCCTTTTATGACGAGAATACTAATGAGATGTACCGTAAGATCTTGTCTGAGCCCTTGCACTTCCCCAGCGCAGATATCGTGCCCCCTGCGGCTAAGGATCTTCTATCTAAACTACTCAACCGCAACCCCGAGGAGCGATTGGGAGCTGCAGGCAGCGCCGAGATCAAGGCACATCCCTTCTTCCACGCCATTGACTGGCGCAAGTTGTTGCAGCGCAAATACGAGCCGACATCTAAACCCAGTGTGGTAAGTTTTGAAAATCTCAACCAATTCAGCATACAGGAAACCCAGAATCTAACAAGCTTTTTAGGTGGATGCTCTTGATACAAACAACTTCGACCCTGATTTCACATCGGAAGCTCCCCAGGACTCGTACGTCGAGGGTCCGGTACTGTCGGAGACGATGCAGGACCAGTTTGCGGGCTTCAGCTACAACCGACCAATCGCCGGGCTCGGTGACGCCGGTGGTAGTGTTAAAGACCCCTCATTCGTAGGCAGTATCCAAGATCGACGATAAATCATCCGAGCTACACGTCCCCGGGATGTGATATAGGAATACGGCAACATGTGGCCTCTCAGGGGCTCAGGGTTAGCATCGTATCCAACGAGATTCATGAAAGAATTGAGATTCAAGGATGGCGCGGCCACATTAGCATAGTTTACGGCTCAAGTCCACATCATCAGCGTGGTGTGAAGCGGATTACCTAGCCTACGAAGTATCAAGAAGATATGGAAGGGGGGGGGTTCGGAGTGGCGATTTTGTTGTTTACGACGAGTCCGCCCCGGTTGGGAGACCACGCAACTTTTCAAGCACTTTCATATGGAGTTTGGCATGAATTGTTCACGATGCCTAGGAATTTGCACTTTCTGGGATTTGCAAAACCGGGAGGTACAATAGCTTTGTAGATAGAGGCGATCAAGGCCGGAAAAGAAAGACTACCTCGTTGCCCAATATGATTGTCTGTCTGTCTGTCTGTCTGTCTGTCCGTCTGTCCTGTTTTGTTTTCATGAATGGAACAAAGCTCTAGACCACCTAGTTATCGACGAGCTACTGCTACAAGTACTAATATTCTAGGCCTCGGTTTGTTCTTTTTGCACCGAAGCTTACTATGTCGTCGAGTTTCTATTTATGTAGCTTAGGTACCTAACCTACCTCCTACCTAATCGTCGTTTTCTCTGTCTTGTGTTGCCTTACCTTTGCCTCGTTCCGCCATTGAGGGAAATTATCGCAGGTTGTCATCGGATCAACTTTTCTTGTTTTAGAAAGCAATAATAAATAAATTTTATCGCTTATCGGGGTGAATGGACATCATTCCTTTCACCGTTTCATCCGATGCCACCGGCGCCTTGTTGTTGGGTAACGATATTGGTAGGACTCAATATGCGTAACGCCCAATGTCCGCAGTCCCCGAGCCATCACGTCACTACAGCTCTAGCGCGGGGCAGGAGGGGTGATAGGGAGGGTGGCAGGGTGGGTGTGGTGCATGTAGTGTAAGTGTACTAACCTATGAAGTGGGATGACGGAGCAAACGAGCAAACGATTTATCGAGAAAGAAGCTGGAAGAAGGAGAAAATGTCGCTCACTCATCCACATCCCAACCTCTTTACTCCCGGGAAATTAATAGACCAGAAACAATAACAGTGGAGGTTGATATATTTATATTTAGCCTCATCCTAGGTTTTTTCTTTTTGTCTCAAGCTGCCACCACAAAGTCTGAAGTAAGTGAAACGCCGTTGTGACAAGTACCTAACCTACCAGGTACATATGTACATATGTAGGTATACACATTTTGCTACCCCGCTATACCCATCTCTACCATCCATCGCTCCTCGCGTTGCTACTCTTGACCTTGACACTCCTGAATCTCCGCACGAACCTTGTCATTGTCATACGGAAGATATAAAGTTGTTGGGACCTCCGTGCCTACCTAAATCATAAATTCTCTCTTTGTTCCGTGCTCCTTTCCTCCTTTCCTCTCCCGAGTTTCGACTGAACCCTCCACCTGTGCTTCCCCTCGATTCTCGGATACCTATCAAACATACTAACGAATAGTAACAAAGCTACTTGACGCAGTCACTGGACTCTCCCTCCAATTGCACATATCAGAGACCCTCGAAACAAATATGCCTCAGGCCTCGTCGCTGCCCGCCTGGGCCTCCCTGGAGGAGCACTACAAGACGGTCGGCAAGACCTTCGTGCTGAAGGAGGCCTTCGCGTCGGATCCGGCACGCTTCGAGAAATTCAGCAGGACTTTCAAGAACACCGCCTCGGGCACCGACATCCTCTTCGACTTCAGCAAGAACCTCATCACCGAGGAGACCCTCAGCCTGCTGGTGAAGCTCGCCGAGGAGGCCGGCGTCGAGAAGAAGCGCGATGCCATGTTCGCCGGCGAGAAGATCAACTTCACCGAGCAGCGCGCCGTCTACCATCCGGCATTGCGCAATGTCGGCGGCTGGGAGATGAAGGTCGATGGCCAGGACGTCATGAACAGCAAGGGCGGCGTCAACGAAGTCCTCGCGCACATGAAGGAGTTCTCCGAGCAAGTCCGGAGCGGCGAGTGGAAGGGATTTACTGGCAAGAAGCTGACGACCATTGTCAACATCGGTATCGGTGGTTCTGACCTGTAAGTGCCATCTTAATCTTCTACACCACGTAGCCTCTGCGAAAGCTGTATCGCGGGGCATAACTGAATATCGGGATTCTAACACTGTAATAGGGGCCCCGTGATGGTTACTGAAGCCTTGAAGCACTACGGTGCCAAGGACATGACCCTCCACTTCGTCTCCAATATCGACGGCACCCACATGGCCGAAGCCCTCGCCAACTCTGACCCCGAGACGACGCTCTTCCTCGTCGCCTCCAAGACCTTCACCACCGCTGAGACCACTACCAACGCGAACACGGCCAAGTCGTGGTTCCTCGAGAAGACGGGCGGCAAGGGAGAGATCGCCAAGCACTTCGTTGCTCTGTCCACCAACGAGTCCGAAGTGACCAAGTTCGGCATCGACAGCAAAAACATGTTTGGCTTCGAGAGCTGGGTCGGCGGCCGATACTCAGTCTGGAGCGCCATCGGCCTCAGCGTGGCGCTATACATCGGCTACGACAACTTCCACAAGTTCTTGGCCGGTGCCCACGCCATGGACAAGTACTTCCGCGAGACTCCCCTCAAGGACAACATCCCCGTCCTTGGTGGACTTCTAAGCGTTTGGTACAGCGACTTCTTCGCCACTCAGACGCATCTGGTCGCTCCGTAAGTTCTCGAATCTACCAATTCAAATCCCCAATGGGTGTTTGCTAATGGTGTGATGTAGCTTCGACCAATACCTCCACCGCTTCCCCGCCTACCTCCAGCAGCTCTCCATGGAGTCCAACGGAAAGACCATCACCTCGGACGGCTCGCCCGCCAAGTACACGACGGGCCCCATCCTCTTCGGCGAGCCCTGCACCAACGCGCAGCACTCCTTCTTCCAGCTAGTGCACCAGGGCACCAAGCTGATCCCGACGGACTTCATCCTGGCGGCCAAGTCGCACAATCCCATCTCCAACAACCTGCACCAGAAGATGCTGGCGTCCAACTACTTCGCCCAGGCCGAGGCCCTCATGATCGGCAAGACGGCGGACCAGGTCAAGGCCGAGGGCACCCCCGACGAGCTGGTGCCGCACAAGGTGTTCCTGGGCAACCGGCCCACGACCAGCGTCCTGGTGAGCGACGTCATCGGTCCCGCGGAGCTGGGCGCGCTCATCGTCTACTACGAGCACCTGACGTTCACGGAGGGCGCCATCTGGGATATCAACTCGTTCGACCAGTGGGGCGTGGAGCTCGGCAAGGTGCTGGCGAAGAAGATTCTGCAGGAGCTGGACGAGCCGGGCAAGAAGGGCGAGCACGACTCGAGTACCGGCGGCTTGATCGGCGCGTATAAGAAGTTTGCGGGGAACTGAAGGTTAGGAGAGGAAGAGTTTGGCCGGCGGAAGGAGGAGGGTCGGAGAGGGAGCGAGGCTCTGAGGCTCTTGAGACTTTAAGCTCTGCGCTGGGTTTCCATTGCCATGCGAAGATGACGATGACTTGAAAATTGTCTAGTAAGTAGCAAGTGCCGATGCCGATGCCGATGCCGATGGTGGAATGGTCTTCCTAGTATAAATAATGAGCATGAATGAAAAGAAACTTCCTTCTTTATATTGGGCTGGTCTGTTGAATTCTGTGTAAATATTAGGGAAAGTGAGTTGAAAAGGATGGCTGAAACAGTACAGTCCGTTCAACCCATAGCTAACATAACCAAAATGTCTATGATATCTTCAATGAAGGTTCTGCTCCAAGAAATCTCAGTTCTCGGGACTGTGAGAGAAGTACCATCTTATAAGAATTACCAGACGGCAATATAAGAAGAGTATCACGATAGCTGACAATTGAGGCTTGGCTGGATATGCATAACTCAAGGGGGCAAAATCTAGACCTGTTCTATTAGACCTTGCATATTGGGAATTATTATGAACAGACGTATGTTATTTTGCACGTTCTATTGTTTACGATGATCTTTATCGTCTTATTGCTACTATCTGATTCCTCTCCATTTTCCCCTGTCCCACTACGACTTCGAACCATCACTTTTTAAACTAACTAATCTTACGTCCGGCAACTGTTTTTTTATGTATAATGAAAGAGCATGAAATTACCAGCGTCGGGTAGCATGCTGAGAGGTGCTATTTGGTATTGCTTACAAGCCGGTTCCGAGTTCGGCAAAGTTTAACACAGAGTAGAGCACGCCTTTGCCTCCTTTGCCTGCCGAGTTCATTTGCCTGCCGAGAGACGAACATTAGCTGCCGCTAAAGACGGCCGTGATCGTGTTCCGGCTAACCCCCTGTCCGCTTTACTCCAGAACGCTCCTTGCCATATGTATGCACTGGTACGGTTACATTTCTTGGCAATGTCGGGTCTCCTATATGCCTCCGGGTGGTTGCTGTTGCTCCAGTATTATTATGTGCAGTTTAAGTCGTGTGCTTTCCCCCCATTCCCCCTTCTCTTCCCATACTGGGGCAGAATTCTTTTGCTGTCGTGGTAAAAAAGAATCAGATAGATAATGGCGAACTCTCACGGCGGTCGCTTGAGCATCACGCTCGAGAATGGAAATGTGGATAGCGATGACAGTTCGAATCGGGATGAGAAGCAGGAAGAGTTTATCGACGAGGTGACTGTCTTGGACGAGGACCCTCCGCCGGATGGAGGGTTCGGGGCTTGGCTTCAGGTCGTCGGATCTTATAGCCTCTACTTTAACACTTGGTATGTGGCCCCGATAGCAGATTCCGAAACCACAGTGAACTGAAGTATGACTGACTCGAGATCAGGGGCACGATCAACATGTTCGGCGTATTCCAGACCTACTACGAGACCGAACTCCTGGGACACATGTCCCCGTCCGCCATATCGTGGATCGGGTCCCTGCAATCCTTCCTGCTCCTAGCCGTCGGCGTCATCAGCGGCCCGCTCTACGACGCCGGGCACCTGCGGCTGCTCCTCTGCTCGGGGTGGATGCTCGTGACGTTCGGCCTGATGATGGTCGGCGTGTGCACGCAGTACTGGCAGGTGATGCTCGCCCAGGCCGTCTGCGTCGGCGTCGGCGCCGGGTGTCTGTACATCCCGTCCGTCGCCATCATCCCGCAGTACTTCTCGCGGCGCAAAGCCCTCGCCATGGGCATCGTGACTTCCGGCAGCAGTTTCGGAGCTGTCGTCTACGCGCTCGTGTTCCAGAGCCTGCTGCCGCGCGTCGGCTTCGGCTGGGCCACGCGCGTCATGGGGTTTACGTCGTTCGCCACCATAGCCGTGTCCGTGCTCGTGCTGCGGCGGCGGACGCCCGCCGTGGGGATCCGGTCGCTGCTCGACACGCGGGCGTTCAGGGAGAGGCCGTACGTCGTGTACTGCTTCGGTATCTCCCTGAGCTACATAGCCTTCTTCGTGCCCATCTTCTACCTCCAGAACTACGCGCTCTCGCATGGCTTGCAGGGCCAGACCGTCGCCTTGTATCTGGTGGCTATCCTCAACGCCGGATCCGTCATCGGCAGGCTCTCGCCGTCGCTCGTGGCGAATAAGATCGGCCCCGTGCAGACGCTTCTCATCAGCGTGACCTTGGCGGGCGTCACGGCGTTCGCGTGGATCAACACGAATACGGGGGCCGGGAATATTGCGTTTTCCGTATTCTTCGGGTTCTTCACCGGTGGTATCGTGGCTTTGCCGGCTGTGGTGCTCACATCGTTTACGCCGGACCTGAGTCGCTTGGGGACGCGGCTCGGCATGTCGTCGATGCTTAATGGCGTGGCGTCGTTGGTGGGGGCGCCTATTGCGGGTGCCATATTGAATAGCACGGGGAACTATATCTGGATCCAGCTGTTTGCTGGGTTCTTATTCCTAGCTACGTCCCTATTCCTGGTAGCGTTACGGTTTGTACTTACTGGGAAAAGGTTGGTGGCTAAGGCGTAGGATGTATATAGGCCCCCTTTCTGGCAGGGTGTCTGCAATGGAAGTTCTCATGACTATCCCAAGTTTTACATTGCTAGTACTTGACAGAACTCGATCATAAAATAGAATAGCATCTCGAAACCGCTTTTTAAATGTGTAGGCTAACCCTTGGATATGGTATCTCCAACCTCGTTATCTAGGATACGTGTATTCAGGGGAAGCCCGATATAAGAATAACACACGTTTGCAGCTTCAATGGCCGTTTGCCGGGCGATATAGTTCCTTCCAGCTCACCAAATTCCAACCTAGGTAGGTAAGGAACCGACTAGCTAGGGCAAGAAAGATGTCGAAGGTAGTTCTTACCACGCTCGGGCGAAATAGCGACGCCAACTCACTTCTTCACGCCGCTTGTCCCCTTCTTGCCCTTTTTCTACTCCTCCCTCTCCCATCCACTCTTCTAACCTTCACCTACTCACGCTGTTCTTATCTGGCGAATTTTGAGGTCAAGTATCTTTATTCTCCCCTCGAGTAACCTTGTTGGGGGTGATATCGAGTATCTGGCGACCCTTATCAACCACTCCATCTATTCCATTTTCCTTCTCCTTGCACTGGCACACGAGAACCTTGCACTGAAATCAGGTACCAAGTTACTCATTTCGACTTGATCTTGCAACTCATTCTCACCCGAATACTATAAACCGACAAGCACCCGAGGTAACCACGCAACTGCTTGGGCGTTGACTCGTCGACGACCTCATCGCCTATTAGCGGAACAAAGGTCGCACTTACCTAGTATCCCTAGACATTTCTACTCATTCTACTTATCTTCTACTCGATCCACTCATCTCCTACTCGTCCTCCACTCCCCAACTCTTTTTCTCCGATACTTCAAGCGCATTCCGTCAGGACCTTCTCTGCCCCGTAGCTACCACCAAGCCTCTAGAGTATCGTTATTCCCATAGACCACTTTATGAGCCCCGATCCTTACCTCATCGACCTCGCCACGAGGGCCGTCGCCGTCATGGCTCTCAATGTTGAAATCGACAACATGTACCCAGGCGAAGACGGTCGACTGCGAGACAGGGCAATGGATCGAGCTATCAAGGAAGAGTATATCATCGAGAGAATGCACGAGGCTCGCGATATCACCGATGAGCAAGATGACCAGCTGCGCGGACAACTGGGACCTCCCGCAAGACGTCAGGGAGACCTCTCCGCAGCTGCCCCGGAAGTCACATCTGACACTGTCGCCGTAGATGAAGACAGCGAGCCGGTGATTAAGGAAGAAACCATCGCCCTCCTTCTACTCAACGACATTAGTCACATCAACGGCGGCGAACCTCAAGAGCGCGAGGCCATTCAAAGTAACAACCACGACGATGACCGTCGTCAACCTCTTGCGGTACCAACTCATCCCCGGGGTGAAGACGAAGACTTGACGCAACCGGACGACAACGCGGAGCTGAAGAAGATAATCCGGAACATCGACCGACGCCACTGCCTCAAGTACCGCTGGTACGTCGCGCGGCACCTACGACGCGATCACGACTCGGCCATGATACTCTCGCGGCAGAGCTACTACAAGCGCATCATCAAGGGCCACGAGTTTGCTAAATCCCCCGGCGGACTCGACGGAGCACGGGGATGGGTCCTCCAGCGCCTACGGACCAACGCCTTCACCAGGCTCGACTACGAGGCCACGCGGGCGCACCTCGAGGTAAGGCAGTATAAAACTCCCAAAGAATCCACGACAGCCCAGCCCCCCGTCTCCTTGCTCTTCTCTTTTCTTCTTGCTCGTCTTATTTTTCTTCTTCTCCTTCTCTCCTGTGGTTTACTATTTTTTTTTTTTTTCTTTGGCTAACGATTGCTGGTTGATTTCTAAGGTCCGCGAGTCGGTTACCCCGTCGGAATGGTCGACGGAGAAGAAGCGAATAGCACCCGAGCGACTCTCCATGATCATCAGGGAAGCACCGAGTCAGTATGACTGGGATGAGGTTATCACGGACGCAACAGTAGACGCCGTGCTTAGCCAGTCAAGTATTTCCGACCTCGGCGCGTTTGACAGAGACCAGGGGATCATCACTTCGGCTTCTCCTTTTCCTGGTGTGCCAGACGAGGACAAACGTGCCCTACGACGCTCCTCAAGAATCCGAGGTTCGGACCATGAAGACGGACTAGGAAAGAGAGATGGCATGGATACGGAGGAAGTTCAGGCTGAACTTCAAGAACAAGTGCGTACGCGTACGCGCAGGAATGAATTTCAGAGCTCCTTCTAACCTTCATTCGCAGGCACGCGCGTCAGGCCGCCAGGGCCCTGCGCTTCTACAGCTACGAGGCGCAAGCCCGGCGCAAGAGCCGCAGACCCCACAGGACCGAACGCAGAAACCCGCATCGCTAGACCACCACTCCCAGGCATCGTCACGCCGTGAAGCCAAGACAAGGAAGAGAGACGAGAAGAAGAGAAAAGAGGAGAAGAGGAGCAAGAGGAGCAAGAGGAGCAAGAAGGACAAGAAGAAGGAGCGCAAGGCTCGCAAGAGAGACTACCGCCTCCGACAGAAGCTGGAAGCGCAGCTCGAGGGACTGCAGCAGCAGTTCCAGGAGGACCTTACGGACGTCTCCACGCGGTATCACCGTCAACGGCTGCGTGTTGAGAAGAAGCTGAGAAATCTTACATCGGTTTAAGGTGGTGTCCACTGGGGGTTCGGGGGTATTTGAGGTTCGGGATAGGTTTTGCGAAGATTTTCGATTGTTTGATGGACTAGTTGCGGCGCGGCACGATCTCGCTACCACGATTTTATTTATTTTTTCTTCTTTTACCCGCGACACCTTTTCATGCGATGTTTTCTGAATTCAACTATATAAAGGGAGAAAAATAGGTTCTTCAATTTACTAGGAAGATCACCCGGAAGATATTCTGAAACCTGGTGATAGTCCATAATAATTTCAACTCAATACTCCCAGCAACACTGTTCACTGCGTTGCTTATACAAGCAGATGATAACGAATAGATGATGAATTGGACAACTTTGGTAAATTCGTAAACCGGAAAACTTCCGGGGAAAATAAGAGAAAGAGTCCGGTTAATTATCCAGACATCCATCTTAGATCGACACGAAGCACCAGGAAAACTTCCGTGACATCCGTTGAAGCATCGTTGAGCCAGTATCCCTAGGTACCTATGTGGGTATTATCGTCGTCGTATTGTCGACGGATATCGTGAGTTGGCGGGACCCATATCTGTTATCTGTAAAGTCTGGAGCCGGTGGATCGAAAATGATTTGGGGTATAAATGGATAAGGGATAAGGAGAAACAGTTGAAGAAGAAAGATCTCGGGGGAACTCGGCCCCACAAGAAGTTTAGTCTGGCCGGGAGATGATAACGACTGACCGTTTTCATACCCGAAAGAAGCAACAGTAGAAGGGAAAAAAAAAAAAAAAAAAAAAAAAAAAAAAAAAAAAAAAAAAACGGCATTTTTAAGATAAAAGAAACAACAAAAACACAATAAAGCACGAGGAGCCAAAAAAACAAAAAAACACAAATTTGCCAAAACACCAACATAA
>MU376329.1:0-22801 GCA_022495205.1 Hypoxylon sp. FL1150 | reverse complement strand
GCGGTCTTTTTTACATCCTTACATTTTAAATAACATAAAAAAAAAAAATTAAATTTTAAAAAAAAAAAAAAAAAAAAAAAAAAAAAAAAAAAAAAAAGCTCGGCATGTTTTCCTTTCGAGCAACAGCAACAACTCAGTCTAGCACGTGCTGCGCAATTACCAAAGAACCAGTATTGTGGCATCTCTCCGAGATTATGGCATTGCCTCCGAGATAGAGTAGTAGAAGAAGAAGAAGAAGAAGAAGAAAAAAGTTTTCATCGGTCCTTTTCCACGTGGGCTGACAAGGCAAGGCAAGGCAAGGCAAGGCAAGGCAAGGCAAGGCAAGGCAAGGCAAGGCAAGGCAAGGCAAGGCAAGGCAAGGCAAGGCAAGGCAAGGCAAGGCGTCAAACAACTTTTTGTCGGAAAGTAATGCAGCGAAGTTAGTATCAGATAGGCAGCCCATCAGCCCCGGAAGAAACAGCAGAACAGGCGGTAATTCCGCCTTGCTGCATAATCGGCCCGCCAGCGCCGGAAGAATTAGGTGAGATCCGGATTGAGATCCAAAATGGCGAACGCCTAGACAGACGGTTTTGATGAAATGAGATTGCAGGGAAGAGGCCTCTCGTAGCCGCCTGAGTGAGACGAGACCCAGGTATGTATCGAGATCAGGGACGAGCGCCAGGCACGTACACGAGCTCTTCGGGCGGGCTGCCCAGAGAAACCCGATTCAACCTAATTCAACATCTGGCGACACGGTGTGGGTGGGTTCCTTCCGACGAGGTTGTGGGCCGCTCAGGGTTGTCAACGGCGGTGAAGATCCGAATCTCGTGAGACTTTACATAGCCTCGCTTAGGTAGGAGACTGCCGGCAGACCGTCCAATGAGTAGTTCCGGGACTCTCCTTATCTCGAAATATGGAGCCGCGGGTAACTCGAAGGGGGAGATACGGGCGAGTGGATATCTGACTTGGCTAGACGGTGCAGCGGTGGAAGATCAAGTGCGAATGTTCGACGACAAATATATGCAGGAGAGTGGATGTCTCCTTTCTTGTGCGGCTACTGTAGGCACCTACTGGAGGCCGCTTGACCCCAAGGTCGTGCTGTATAACGGGATAACCTAGGCTGGTCAGCTGTATGCTGAGTCACATATCGTTATCAGAAGTCGAGAAGTTCGAGTTTCACGATGTCAAAATTCCAAGAAAAAGGTTGGCCGAGGTCTAGACACCTTGCCGAAAGGAAGTTAGTTGGAGTAGATATGCAGTGGCGTATATGTAAAGGCACTTGCCTACTTAGATTGGATGTACACCCTGCTCTGGTTGGTGTTCATATGCGAATGGCTTCGCTCACGACACGGATTATGAATATCGCGACGAAAAAAACTGTTCGCAACCGTCTTTGCAGTCAGTATGTCTTCAACAGCGACAGCGTCGTACTTAGGCGAGAAGCCAGGCGAACTAAGGCGAACCCAAGGCCAAGCCTCTTTATGCAGTCCATCAGCTAGGTTAGACTGCAACGTGAAACCTGGGGGAAAGTGCTCATCCTGAAGTTTGCTTCCTACTGGGTTGGACCAGGTTCATTCGTCATAGGCTTGAATGATCGACGGTGTCAAGCATTGACACAGCTATTTGAGGAATATGAGAAACTGATGATTGGCCGACGACTTACGACTTCTTGCCGAACCAATCTGATTAAGCAGAGACGAATCCTGCGCCGAAACACGATATGACGACATAGTAGCAATACTGCGTGTTAAGATCAAGACATAGGCATAGCCGTATGCACTTGCCATCGCGAATTAATAATTGCGGCCCTCGGACATCGTGACCCCGCAGACTCGAGTCTATGACTTGTGCCTACATACATGTACTACGCGCATAATGGCTCGTGAAAAAGTCCAGATATCGGGACATGCGGGACTTAGGGGCGCCAACTTGTAATAGGTAGTGCAGCATATAGCGTATATCTCTCACCACTTGACACGAATCAGACATTGCATGAACCCAACAAGAGTCTTGTTGGCTCGAAAGAACACACTGTACTATGTACTAGAATATGCCGGGAAACGTAATCATGGGGGAGGGCATGGCCGACCCAAGCAATCGATCGAGTGCATCGAATGCGACCCTAGGACCCTTGGACCCTAGTGTTTTGGTTTCTAACAAATAAGGATCGTGAGAATGATGTTGAGCGAGGAGTCGCGCAATGTGTCCGATCCCTGGGCCCTGACTGGTCTTGCTTTGGCGGCGGTCTTTACTCGCTGCTATTGGCTGTTATTGGCTGCTAATTGTGGCTAAGGGGGAAACCCCTACAAGTTCCCCCCCGTTCTTCCCCTACAGCTTTCGATGGCTACGATGGCCGCGATGGCTGCGAGGATGGTGAGAAAGTGGCCCTCAATGATGTCACAGGCCGGGATGAGGAGGGGCTTTGGTTTCTAAAGATTTCCAAACTTGGATGAGAGGGGCACTAGGAACTTCTCTTTATTGGCTGAACTAGTTGAGCTGGTTTATCTCCGGTTAAAAGTCTCTGCTCGATCTTAACACGTTTCGAAACGGTTGATGTCTCTCCCGTATTTGTTATCCACTTCAGGAAGTCTATATCTTAACCTTAGTGAAAGCAGGTGGGTTGCGAGATTACTTGCAGAGTCTATGGAATATTCTAACCGTTGCATCCTATTATAGAGTCACACATCTTATATAAATAATCAGATTTTACCTGATTTTCACTCGTTCCTTGATTCCGTCCCAAGTGTTGAGAGCTTTCTGATACTGCCTCATACTGGCTTCTCGTATGTTTAGATCTTTGCCTTCCAATGTGCGGGGGTACCGCGCAGTTAAGCGTCAAAGCTGCACCTAAAGGGAGGTAAAGAGAAGAACGTATAAACGTGTGTGTGGAGCTCAACGGCATCATGTATCACGATAATTAATCAAGAAGCGCCGAGGGCCACACCTCCCTGTATCCGGCCATATAGGGGCTGCACTTTCCTCGGCATCTCTACGACTCCCTCCCATGTATACCAGACACGACCCCATTGGTGGTCACGGGCCGTGATAAAGCTGCAGGGCAGGGACTAACTTACCAAAGACCATAACTATCGATTTCGAAGCTAGCTCCTATCTTCATGTGCAATGTACGCCAAGCAGCCAGCAAGATATCATGGGGCAAAAGAATCATAGGGCTGTTGGGTGGTGGGGAGGAGCGGTAGGGAGGGTATGGTCACCCCAGACTTTGGCACGTTACACATACCTTGGTGTTTCTTTTCATAGTATATACCTACTCGCCTTGTCGGTATGAGTTCAATCAATCCCGCGTCTAGTCGAGATGATCGGCTAGCTAGCTGGCCAGAGAACCGCTCTTGGTGGGCGGTGGATCTATTCTACGGGCTCTTTTGACACCCTTGTCCTACGATACTCCTGACGATCCGGCTGAGGTCTTCGAGGGATTGCTGGATGAATGCCAAACACGCGGACACGGGCTACTAGCGAGGTCTGGAGAATGCGACGGTTGAGGCCAGTGGAGATGTTAAGGCTAACGTAGTAGCTACATTAGGAACTATTCGGAAGTTACAGTATTACTTACGCTCGGCACGAAGTCGCCAACTGATTTCTGATACGTTGCCATTCCGGCCATTTACCGACGAAACGTGAAAAGTGTGGAGGTTTGATCGTTAGAGCGGCGGCATAAAATGGTAGATGAATATTGGCACAAGTCAGATCATATGTCATCCCTCCAACACACATTGCGAGAGAGTTTTATCTGGCTGAATTATAAACGAGCGGACAAGACAATAAATTACATGCCTCGAAAACTGTAGAATATTCGCGCTCGGTGAGAAGTGATGATATACAGGTGATAAATGTATGGAATCTGTATGTTGTATTACCACAGAGCCATAAAAACATCAAGTATCGACAACCATATCGGCAGCGGATTCCTATTATGCACATAAACGTCAAATGGGTTGGTATGGAATCGCAAATCATTTGTCAATCGCTTGTGTCTACCTAACCATACAGGATCATGTCTATCCTGTTTGGTGTTTGATGATGCTATGTGGGTGTGTAGTATATAGCGGACGCAACTACAAATCTCCGAATTTCTGGAGTAGGGAAATCTGAAGCGTCTAATTCCGGAATACTATTTCTTTCAATATTCAACTATCTCGGAGGCATATGGAGTTGACGATAACGGCCGGGAGGTGTTGAAGTCTGCCGCCGTGCATGTGCAATTTCAATTTACATGTAAAACAGCGAGAGAGCAATACGGAATGAAATTGAAGGATTGCCTGTACCTAGGTACTGGTTGACATTACCCTGGCAAGTATTTGTTCATGGGTTCATGGGTTCATGGGTTCATGTATTTGTACATGATACGTAACCGTGGATGACACGATGCAGACGGTGGAGTATACGGAATACCTTATGTACCTAAGATACAGTATAATACAGTAACCTAGTAGCAAGGGTCTCCATTCCCCATTCCTGCCCGCAGCGCTACCCTTACTGCCCCTCCACTTCCGGTCGAATTGGCCGGGCTCGTGGACCTCGTGGACCTCGTGGTTTCGTACCAGTCACCGCACTCCTTCATCGTCATCCCAAGCCTTTGCGTAATACTTAAGAACCTCAAGTTTCCCACCATTTTCTCTCGTTCCCTTTACATCACCATTTTATATCCCTCAACAACAGTTCGCACTGTTCTACTCCAGTGTTTCTCCAATCCTAGGAAACACTCAAACATAAAATCAATTAACCTAAACCTTTGATCCTCCCTCCCATACCTCTCCATACTCAAACCTTCAGTACCTTTCCCCAAATCATCTTCACCAACTATCCACCATGGGCAAGAAGGCTGTTCACTTCGGTTCCGGCAACATTGGCCGAGGCTTCGTTGCCTGCTTCCTACACGAGTCAGGCTATGAGGTCATCTTCGCCGATGTCGTAGACAAGCTCGTCGACTCATTAAACTCGACTCCTTCGTACAACGTCATTGAGCGTGGTGTCGAGGGCACAGTCACCAAGAAGATCACCAACTACCGAGCCATCAACTCCAAGTATAACGAGGCCGAGCTAGTCGACGAGATCGCCACTGCCGATGTCGTCACCTGCTCCGTTGGTCCCAACATCCTCAAGTTCATCGCCCCCGTCATTGCCAAGGGTATCGAAAAGCGCTCAAATGACCTCAAGCCTCTGGCCGTCATTGCCTGCGAGAACATGATCGGTGCCACCGACACACTTGCCGGTCACATCAAGGACCCCAAGAACACTCCCGAGCACCGCCTCGAAGACCACCACGAACGAGCCGCCTACGCCAACTCGGCTATTGACCGAATTGTCCCCGCTCAGGACCCCGACGCGGGCCTGGACGTTACCCTAGAGAAGTTCTACGAGTGGGTCGTCGAGGAGACCCCGTTCAAGCCTAGCGAGAACACGGCTAGCAACGTCGAGCGACCGACGATCGAGGGCATCAAGTGGGTCGACAACCTGCTCCCCTTCATCGAGCGCAAGCTGTTCACCGTCAACACATCCCACGCCACCGCCGCCTATTTCGGATACAACAGACAAAAGCAGACAGTTGACGATGCCATGCGGGACAAGGACATCAGGAGCCAGGTTACTGATGCGATCAACGAGACGGGCAAGCTCATCGTCGAGAAGCACGGCATCTCGGCGGAAGAGCAGGATGCGTACAAGAAGAAGATCGTCGACCGCATCAGCAACCCTCACCTTGCTGACGCCGTAGAGCGCGTCGGCCGTGCGCCCCTCCGAAAGCTGGGCCGCAAGGAGCGCTTCATCGGCCCCGCTGCCGAGCTGGCCGAGCGCGGCTACGAAGTCTCGGCTCTGCTAGCCGCCGCCGAGATGGCTTTCCGCTTCCAGAACGTGGACGGAGACGACGAGAGCAAGGAGCTGGCCAAGATCATGTCGGAGAACAGCGCCGAGGACGTCGTCGCCAAGGTGACGGGCCTGCAAAAGTCGGAGAAGTTGTACCCCAAGGTGGTTGAGATCGTGCAAAAGGTGCAGGCGGACAGCCAAGATTAAAGCACCTCGATTTCTATTATTTTTTTATTTTTTTTTGCGGTTACATCCGCTTCTACTGCATGTGTTTCACATTGAGTTTTACGGCATGGGAGCGACTGAATTGATACGGGCAATGACAAAGGGAATAAAGGCGTTCATGTATGATACCGGGGACGTTGAGTAACGGGAACGCAGGACGCAATATGATGCAAAAACTAGGTCATTGCTACCTTAGGTAAAAAGAAGCCATCATCATACGCGTTGCGTTCTCAAGAGGAGTCCCTCGAGTTAGTCTCAGTAGACAGACGACATTAAGGGGATAGGAGATGAAGAATGATTCCTAATAAAGTAAAATTACTCAAGAACTATTTTCTCAATTTGAACTGTGATTTGTATTTCCATACGTAGGTACCTAGTGATTAACTCTTGTGTGATGCGGCCTCATTATTGATGTGTATAGCCTCAAAGACATAGATGCATGCGCCAGCGACATGTGAAAAGACTGTGTTTTGGAAAACAACCACGCCACACATACAGATCATACAGATAGGCGACGCAGCGGCCCCACTTGTAATGCAGCCAACGATACGGCGTTATCAGGTGAGAACTTGTGGGTACTTCGTAGTGCTGCACGATTGAAATGCCCGAGTTTAGGAGGGTTATTTGTGCGGACCCAGGATTTTCAGCCACTCATCAGCCACAGCTAAGCAGCTGGACCACACCTGCACCACCCGTTAAGCCACACCTACACCACATGGTGAGCCACACCTGCACCACACTCCTGCACCACATTAGCCACTCTTATACCACTTAGCTTAGCCACCTTGTCACCACATGTGCTGCACCACCTTACTAGCCACACCTGCACCACACATCTTTACCACCTAATTGGCCACAGCATTGTTACACCACACCTTAAGGGGGTGCAAGCCACATTTACACCACAACCACACCACACCTTAGCCACATTTACACCACAACCACACCACACCTTAGCCACATCACATCACCAGCCAATCAACGCGCGAGGGGGCGGCGCCGGAGAATTCTTGCGACGAGGCGAGCGTAGCGAGCCGAGGAGCAAGAATTCGGAGGCGCTGCCCCCGACGCGCGAATAAAGTAAAATAAAGCAAATAATTGATTTATTATTAATATTATACCTTTTTTATCTCCTGGATAGGAGCTGAGAGCTGCTCCTAAACTCGGGTTATTGTGGTACCCCGCAGGGGGGTGCCCTCTAGTGCATGAAGCTTACCTAGTAAGCCACATAATGCACAAGCCACTGATTAGTGCGATTGGTGCTAAACGAAGTGACCACCGTTGAAGTTAGAAAATGTGGAAATAGGGTAAATTGGTATACTTCATGTTACTTCAGCCAGGCCATCTTCTCTTCCTCTGGCCAATACCTGCAAAAAGCAGGAAATCCAATCGACCACACCACACACACACAATACTGCAGAATAATATAACGAACCAACGCGACGTCGAGATATTCCATGTAATAAATATCTAAATATCCATAAGGCTGCGATCAACCACCCCGCCCTCGAACGAATCATTACAATCCCGAGCCATTCATTCTGAGCTGGAGTTGTCGGCAAAATGAGGCTGGATGTCAAGGTGCGTGCAGTTCTCTCCGTTCTCTCCGTTCCCTCCGATCTCCCTTTTTGGTCAGGTCGCTCAGGCAATAAACAAGACCTGGCCTTTCTCGACCATAGCTGGATAGGTAACCTGTGGGTTGGAGGTTTTGGCTGAATTCATACGTATTATGGTCCCTATGGTCTTCCAAGAATGAGCTTCCATACCTCCAATGTTAAACATTGCCACCAGCTAATCCACCGTCGAATATGCTGACATGGCTTTTGATGCACAGCGACAACTCTTTGCGCGCAGCGAGCGTGTCAAAGGCATTGACTATCATCCTCAGGAACCATGGATTCTAACCACATTATACAGCGGTGAGCTCAACCCCTGAATGCCTGTCGCCTACCTGCAACATGCACCCGAAGCTTCTCTATGGCAGCCAATGCTAATGTCAATAGGCCATGTATATATCTGGTCGTACGAAACACAGCAAATCGTCAAAACCTTCGAGCTCACAGATGTCCCCGTCCGAGCAGGTCGGTTCGTTGCGAGGAAGAACTGGATCGTCTGCGGTTCCGACGACTTTCAACTCCGAGTATATAACTACAACACCTCAGAAAAGATCACCTCCTTCGAGGCGCATCCCGATTACATTCGCGCCATCGCCGTCCACCCTACGCAACCCTTCGTCCTAACCGCCTCCGATGACATGACCATCAAGCTGTGGGATTGGGAAAAGGGGTGGAAGTGCGTACAGGTATTCGAGGGCCACAGCCACTACGTCATGGGACTAGCCATCAACCCGAAAGACACCAACACATTCGCCTCGGCATGCTTGGACAGAACAGTCAAGATCTGGAGCTTGGGCTCGTCCACCGCCAACTTTACCCTCGAGGCCCACGAGACAAAGGGTGTAAATCACGTCGACTACTACCCACACTCGGACAAGCCGTACCTCCTCACGACGTCCGATGACAGAACGGTCAAGGTGTGGGATTACACTACCAAAAGTCTCATCGCCAGTCTCGAGGGCCACACGAATAACGTTTCCTTTGCCTGCTACCACCCCGAGCTGCCAGTTATTATCTCCGGTTCCGAGGATGGCACCATCAGGATATGGCACGCCAATACGTACCGCTTCGAGCAATCCCTCAACTACAGTCTAGAGCGTGCGTGGTGTATTGCCTACCAACGTGGCAAGCAAGGTGTGGCGGTCGGTTTCGATGACGGTGCTGTGGTGATCAAGCTGGGACGAGAAGAACCTGCCGTGTCTATGGACAGCTCTGGCAAGCTGATCTGGGCCCGACACAACGAGGTTGTCTCCTCCATCATCAAAGGAGGTGGTATGCACCCCCTTTTCTGTTGCGATTGCTGCATGTGCTAACAATGATGATAGACGCTTCGATTAAGGATAATGAAGCAATTACCCTCCCTACGAAAGAGCTTGGTACCTGCGAAGTTTATCCCCAGACCCTCATCCATTCGCCCAATGGACGATTTGTTGCTGTCTGCGGTGACGGTGAATATATCATCTACACAGCTCTAGCGTGGCGCAACAAGGCGTTCGGATCAGCGCTGGACTTTGTGTGGGCATCCAAGGATAACAGCAACGATTTCGCCATCCGCGAGTCGGCTACGAATATCAAAGTGTTTAAGAACTTCGTCGAGAAGACCGGTGGCCTGGATGTCCCATTCCAAGCTGATGGTTTAACTGGCGGTGTCCTATTGGGTGTCAAGGGCCAGGGTGGCGTATCTTTCTACGACTGGGCCAGCGGTGCTTTGGTAAGACGAATCGAAGTCGAGCCGAGAGAAGTGTACTGGTCGGACAGCGGCGAGCTTGTCACCTTGGCATGCGAGGATACTTTCTATGTTCTGAGGTTTTCTCGCGAGAGCTATATTGAGGCTGCGCAGGCTGGTCAAATAGACGAGGATGGAGTCGAGGCTGCTTTCGAGGTTATTACTGATATTGCTGAAAGGTAAGAAATTGCCCCTTTTGATCTCTTGCTTGCTTATTACTAACTATACTCCCAGTGTACGAACAGGACAATGGGTTGGCGACTGCTTCATTTATACCAACAGCACAAACCGACTAAACTACCTGGTCGGTGATCAAGTTTACACCATTTCACATTTCGATCAACCGATGTATGCCCTTGGCTACATCCAGAGAGACTCGCGGATATATCTTGCCGACAAGGATGTCAACGTCACGAGCTTCTCTCTCTCGCTCCCCGTACTGGAATACCAGACACTGGTTCTCCGTGGCGACATGGAGACGGCTAGCGAGTTACTTCCAAACATCCCAGCCGGCCAACTCAATAAGATCGCAAGATTCCTCGAGGGCCAAGGCCACAAGGAATTGGCGCTCGAAGTGGCTACAGATCCGGAGCACAAGTTCGACTTGTCACTAGCACTTGGCCAACTCGACATCGCCCTAGAGCTCGCACGACAAGCCGACAACGACCACAAGTGGAAGACGGTTGGCGACGCCGCTCTTACGGGCTGGGACGTGACGCTGGCCACCGAGTGCTTCACACACGCGAAAGACCTGGGATCATTGCTCCTTATCTACTCGAGCACGTCAGACCAGGCGGGCCTAGAAGCGCTCGCGACACAGGCCGAGGAGTCGGGCGCCCACAACGTAGCGTTTACCTGCAAATGGTTACTGGGCGACACCGCGGGCTGCGTGGACGTGCTCACGCGAACCAACAGGCTCGCCGAGGCCGTCCTCTTCTCGCAGACGTACAAGCCGAGCTTGACCGTCGACGCGGCCAAGGCGTGGAAGGACAGCCTGGAGAAGAACAAGAAGGGCCGCGTGGCCAAGATGATCGGCGTGCCGGCGGAGGACGACGAGCTGTTCCCGGAGTGGGACGAGTGGCTGCAGCTGGAGAGCGCGGGCGGTGCCGTGAACGGAGGAGCGGTGAATGGTGCGGCTCGGGAAGAGGTTGAGAAGGTCGAAGAGGAGGAGGAGGAGGAGGAAGATGATGACGATGACGATGATGAAGAAGAAGAAGAAGAAGAGGCAGAGGCCGAGTCTGATGAGGCGGACGAGTAGAGCTTGGTCTTCTTATAACCCTTACTTTTACCTTACCTTACCTTACCTTACCTTGCTTGGTGTTTTCGCTTGATCGGTATTGAAAAGTAGAAAAAGGTAAAAAAGGTAAAAGGAAAAAAAGGGAGGGATGACGGACTTGTCAGATGACGGATGTTGTAACGACCAACTGAAATACCAGCTAGGTACTTGTTACTGTTCACTGCTATTGTTTCAATGTCATGATCATTATTCAGTGTCAGTGTCAGTGTCAGTGGAGTTTACGGGAGACGAGAAAAAAGAATCAAGTCAATAAAAATGCCGCCGATGATGATGAAAGATGAAAGTAGTTGTTTAGTTGGTCGTGGTCGTGGTCGTGGTCGTGGGCGTGATATTTGGGAATATACGTATTCCTCCTGGCTATAAGAAAGGAGAGGTGTATCAGAGAGGGAACCAGATAATCGCAGAAAAGCAAGTTACCTACAGAGTAGAGCAGAAGAAAAGACACGGAAGTATTGAATAACAGATTACATGAACCGAAACGAAACGAAACGAAACGAAACGAACATTGGGTTATCTACTTGGCTTCATATGACCATTGCTCTCCGGAATTGTTCCCAAGTTATCTACCTACCTAGGTAGGCAGGTACCTATTTATCCTGTTCATGGGATGAAGCAGATGGTTGAACATCACGACATGGGACTCTTCGTTCATCTGTTGTTTTTGTAATGGGCCATTTGTAAACCGTGTGTTATCTTAATAAAAGGTAGGTAGGTTAGTTAGTTAGTTACCCCCCAACTATCGAGGCTATAATCTATGTTATTAGTTTCCCGCTTTCTTATCTCACTTTCTTAATCTTCTCGATCTTGAGATTTCTCTTCTTCTTCGTACCTTACCTAGGTACCTACCTAAGATACGTGCATATCTCTGCTTGATATATGTGATCAACGGCTTTGGATAACTCCCTCTCAATCTATTGAAAAAAAAAAGACTCACTCAGGTAAAAGGTACCTAGGAAAGACACACTTGTATGGCACCGTCAGCCTCCTATTCGCCCATGAATAATAGACTTACAAAGACATTAAACTCGGCATATGATAAGCTACAAAGCAAAAGCGTCACGACACACATCAGACACGGCCAGGAATGCGGGTTTATGTGCGCGAAGCATATGCAGTATTAGTTACACCACCTACACACCAGGATGTATGATGAGCTCCTGCACGCAATGCAAATCTGGCACGAAGTCGTCCCTCAAGGCAAATCTCATCTCCGAATGTTCTGGTTACATACAAGTCCCCATTCCCATTTTTTCACGCTCTCCTGGCCCCCTTACAACCGTACATACATACACCCCTCCCCCCCCCCCCCCTTTTCATCGGAAAATTCCGAAGGTAAACGTAAAAGCAAAGGCAACCTAACCTGGTATCATATGCATGTGGTTCGTAATCGTCGTACAAACATTAATGATCGTCTTCCCCCCTTAAGCCCCAGCCATGTATGATGGGTCCTCAAGGTAGGTCGTCGTAGAGATCCATCATCTCGAGCGAAGGGATGGCTCCGGGATGTACCGCACCGCAGTTGTCGCACACAATTCCCTCTCCGGTGCCGTCGTCCGAGCCCATGTCGTCGAACATGGTCGCCTCGGCCTGGACATCTTCCCACGGCAACCCGCTCATTCTGTCGAATAGCATCCACTTGCGCTTGTCGCTCCCGTAGATCTTGACGGGTACTCGCTTCCAGATCGTGCGGCACGAGTGGTAGATCGAGGGGGGCGGGTCGCCGTCGTCTGCAGGTGCCGGAGGGAAGTCAGCACCGAAGTGTTGATACGCGTCATCGTGATGGCCCTCGCCCATGTGTCGAATCGCTCGGACAACCTTGGCCGAGTAGTGACAGTCGCCGTCGCCGCAGTGGAGAGGGCGGATGCTGTTCTTCAGAGCGATCATGGACGGCGCGTGGTCGATGAGGAGACCTTCGTCTCTCAGAAGTCCAGCCAGCTCGTTGCAGGCGCGAAGACCACTATCATCGCTAGGCAGCCCGGTTAGAATTACCTCGTTGAGCGTGCATCCAAGTTGGTGTGAGGCGACCTCGTGTAGCTGGGCCGGTGGCATGGTAAACGTGTCATCCTTGAAGTTGACGAAGTCGATGCGAAGCTTGTCGAGACACGGAAGCAGTGGCGGGGCGGGCTTGGTATGCACTACATCCGGGGCGGAGAGACGTTCGGGATCGAAGGGAGGTAGTAAGGCGGTCAAGAAGTCGACCAGCTGATACCAACCGTAAACGCGTAGGCCGCGACGAGCCAGGGGAGATTCCTTGGGGCGTCTCTGCACAGCCAGGCTGACGGGTTTCTTGAGATCAGGGTGGTGATGACGAGAGATCTTGTGGGTTCGTTCCTCGTCGTCATAAAATCTAGCGATGAGGCGGAAGTTGACTTCCTTGATGTGGCGTCGAAACTTGAGGTTCACCTCGGAAAAGTTTCTAAGGGCTTCGGGGTTGGTGAAGACGAAGGAGTTGTTAGACCACAACACCTTGTTACCCTCGACATAGTAAGCCTTGCAGGTCGTCAAGAAGTGAATGGCGAGCTGGTGGCCCTTGGCCTTCTCCCGTAGGAGAAGATGCTCCTGCTTCACCTTACATAGCGGATCGACGATAGGGGTAGAGCTAGTCAAGGCGAAGGTGAGGATTCGAAGTTGAACCTCGACGGGGATGTGTGGGAGAGGCTTGGATAGAGGCTTGCACCGAGCCCTGGAAGAAGAACGGGTTATGCGTCCATTAGTAGCTGGAATGACCCCGGAACGGGCTCGCCAATCGATATCGTTCTCGCGCAACAGTCGCTTCAAGGCTAGGACCTCATCTTCAAGGCGTCTGACTTTGGTACGGAGAGGCTGGTTGTAATGGATCTCGGCCTGATCGGCCTGATCACGAACCTCCCCAGCCAAACTCTAAGGGGTGAGTCAGCAAAAATGTCAACAGATACATGTTAGATGTTAGATGTTAAATTTTGAATATTGAATGCCTACCATGTCGAATGACTTCAACGATCGCGGGACTTCTTGGTATTGTTCATAACAACCGTAGCGAGACCACCGAATGCGTGAGAAACACTCGGAGGATTGAAGACTTGGCAGGATAGAAAACTGCAAGATTGCCGGTAGGCTGTAGACTTTATACACCAACCCCGTTCTCGAATAGGAGATGGCGTAGCGTGACTTGCGTTGAGGAGACCGTTTGTAAAGAACAAAGAAGCTCAATCTAGCTGAGATGCAATGCTGAACTAATGTCTAGGTCTGAGGCTGGACGACAGTTATGGTCAGTACGTCAGGTTAGGACGCAGATGATGGCGCAACGACGAAAATGCTCATGAACTCGAGAGGGCAAACTTCTGAAGAAGATACGTGCACCTGGAGGACCGAAAAGAGGCGAAGGCGTGTAAATACCTACATAAGGTACGTAGCTAACAAGTATCTTACCTGCCTGTCCCGGGCAACAACTTGGAAGTGTAATCGGCTGTCGGTTGTCTTAGTGATGGTCTTGAGTTTGGGGCCCTTCAATGACACGGTCCAGTCCGAAAGATTGAAATGGGCTAGAGTCGCAAGTTGCCTCAGGTGCTTAAGGCAATGTGCACCACTCGGAATTGAGTTAATGGAGTAAGCGGGTCATTAGAGGGATGAGGACAATTGATGTATCCGGTGTCCGGTGTCTGCGCCTGGTCAGCCCGGCCAACCGTCATATACGCTGCGTACTCTAATCAATTCAAGTACCATGCACACAGATTTGATGTAGTCCCGGTACAAGTGAGTTGACTGATTGCGAGGAAAGACTAAATAGAAAAGAGGGGTGGAAGGCCCAAGGGAGAGATGGTACGATGGTTCATGTGGAATCAACGAATTGATTGCGGGAAGGATAGGCTTGAAAAGGTGCATGCACCTACATCATATCTTCTCCGTGTGGGATATCTCTACTAATATTGACTGCCTCTCCTTAGAATTCGGTATCGGTATGAAATAGGAGACAGGTCAGGTGTACCATGCATTCGTATTGTGTCCGGCGTGAGTGAGCTGGATTGCCTCTTATCGCATCGGGTGAGATCAGACTCCCCGAAACAAATGCAGAAACCTCCGGGGCGTATCGTATCCTCCGTACCTGCTTCGTTCTCCGGTCGAAAGCAGCACAGACAAGATCGGGGCATTTTTTACTAATTATACCTTGCATCGACCTAGCCTATCGATAGGTCGAAATCCCACCGAGGCCTACCGCATCGGGCAATGGTAGAAACCCAAAACGTATTATCGCTTATCCACAGCTTCCTTGACCCCTGTCGTACGATACACAAACAGCACGTATCCGATGTATCATTGGGGATAGCTTCATGTTTTCTACGTGCAAAACACACTTATCATAATAAAATGCATACACGTACTGGCCCAGCTAGCAAGATAAGTCTATAGCCGTTGGGGAATTTGTTTGTGTTGTATCGCGAAATTCTCCACGTTCAAATCCGGAGGAAGATGTACTTATCACGAAAAGCAGCGAGGTGCGAATCTACATAAGCCTTGCCAACTCCACCCATATCGTCCTTCGAAAGTAGGACAAAGAAAATAGTCACATGTTATACATAGGAAAAGGGAATCAATATGTGCTGCTGAAAATTAGTTAGGTTAGTTCCTCGTTCAACCTCATCTTGACGTCATGTAAACATAGTGCCCCTGAGCCCCGGGTACGATGGTCTATGATGAAATCTGATGCACCTCATAACACTGTGTCACCAAGATCGATCATGTGTATGAAGAGATCGGTGTAGAACTTGTTGCGTCTTATTAAAAAGCAATTGCTTGGCGATTCATTCAAATAGGTATCTGTTCCTCGGCCCAAAGTGAAATCATTTGTTTTTCATCCCATCTAATCCCATCGGAACTACTATACAGATATATTGACCTAGGAGGCAACTACCGACCCCCAATACACTAGCATCAACACTACAACATGTCTACATTCTCCAACACGAACACAGGCGGCAAGCCCGCGGACCCCTACAAGGCCGCCAACAAGGAGGATGACCTCCCGGCAAGCCAGAAGATCGAGGCGCTCGACAAGTTCGTCACCTCGTGCAAGTTCGGCATGATGACCACGAGGGACGCCAGCTCCGGTAAATTGGTATCGCGGTGCATGGCAGTAGCTGCAAAGGTTTGTCACAATAATGTTCTACCAGACAGTGATAGATGTTTAGATCACAAACTTACATGGTACAGGAGCACGGAGGCGTCGACCAGCTCTTCTTCACCAACACTGAATCCAAGAAGACCGACGAGCTAGAGAACGACCCGCACGTCAACGTTTCGTTCTTAGATAGCTCTGGCCAGTGGGCTTCCTTATCTGGTACGACCTCCATCGAAACGGATCGCAGCGTGGTCAAGAAATATTACACGCCGACTTTGAAGGCTTGGATGGGTGACCTGGAGGATGGAGTGCACGATGGTTCGGAGAATGACCCTCGTATTGGAGTCATACGCGTCAAGATTACGACGGCGACATATTCTATTAGCGACAAGACAATCCTCGGCTTCGCTGCGGAGGTAGCCAAGGGGGCTGTAACGGGACAGCCGGCGAACGTCAACAAGCTCCGGGAGATTAGTGAGAGCGAGATCCAGTCGTGGAGGACATCTCATTAATTCAACGGGTGCGCGACCTCAGATAGTCTGTATGAAAAATATAGGTCCTAACTATATTGTAGTATAAAGTGCAATATAGCCAAACTTCCGTCATTGCTTACCGTAATCCCTATTCCATATCGTGGTCCATATCTCCCTGTCGATGGCAAACTCGCACGTATAATCTCTCTCCAACTCGTGTGCTCTCCTTCCAAGCAACACCATACTGTGTAACGGCGGCCCCAGCGCATCGTCGGCCTCGCATAGCTGTTTCAACGTTCCAGCAACGAACCTTTCCGTTCTGCCACCAACCCTCGCAGCCCCAATAGCCAAGCTATCTGGTCCATATACGCCCTCCTTCTTCTCTTCCTCAATCTCCAGCATCTGCTGCGCGCACTGCCCAACTGTCATGTACCTCGGGGGTTCGTAAATCTTCCTTCCCCTGGCCATGTTCTCCAAGCTCTGCTCCTTGACCTTGATGTCTAGCAGAACGAGCGTGTGAAGGCCGATTGTGCGGTTCTCCTTAATGCGATCGTAGAATGAGGCCGGGCGCCAATTATCCAGGAAGAAGACCATGGAAACTGTCTGCCCGAAGTTGTACAGCTGAAGCCCAGTGGCTCCAATTCCCGACATGATGGACGCATTCGGCACCGTCTGTACGGGAATCGATAGCTCGCGTGCGCGGAGAACGAGATCGGTATGTGTGGTAGCGCTGTGGACATGCAAAGTCAGTCACATTGCCGCCCCTCTTCTCTTTCCTTAGGGCAGCTCCTCATACCCGAAAGGATCGCCGACAACTAAGAATGCGACGTCTTCCGTCTGGGCATCGCGTAGTATCTCGTCGCTGTCGGATTCAACCATCTCGCGGTCGGCTACCACGATGGACCGTCCATAGTAGTTTTCCTACTGTATCATTAGCGTTAGTTAACCGAGAAGGATAGTCTAGATGCGACAGAGAGGGACGTACCAGGACAGATTGATCTACCAGGAGAATGCTGGTGTAGGCCTCGAGATACACACGCGAGGCTTTCTTGACCACCTCGAGGCCTTTGACGGTGATATCCGTCTCGTCGGAGAGTCCTAGGCCTACGAGGTACAGCATCGTGGGATTGCAGTACACTGAATAACCAGCTTTATGAAGAGGAAAGGAAAAAAAAAAGCTCTAGAACTTTGACGTTAGGCGGGGTAAAGAGCTTCTATGTGGATATCATGGATACAAGAATAAATCGCGGGGTACATGCAGCAAGGTCATCGTACAAGGGATAGAGCGACAGGGGTATTTCGCTTTGAAAATTCCAGGTCGAAACACATTTCGCATTTCGTCTCGTTGGAAGCTATCGCGAGAGCACCTCACCATTCATCGGAACCTGATCCAAAGAAAAAAATGTCGGACAAAAAGGGGTCGGCCTACGGCACACCAGCGACGGACACGTCGTTCCGGCGCAGCTACGACCTGGACGAATACGCGCAGAAGGCCAAAGTCCGCGATGCCGCCGAGAAAGAAGAGGCCAAGGCGCGGTACGAAGCCAAGATGGCCGGCAAGAAATACTACAAGCCGATGACGGGCGACGAGACGCACACGCGGGCGCGGCGCGAGATCATCGACCTGGAGGCCAACGTCGGCAAGACGGTGCTGGTGCCCGCGGGCGCCGGCCAGGGCAAAAGGGGGAGGAGCGCGGGCTTCTACTGCAGCGCTTGCGATCTCACGTTCAAGGACAACATACAATGGGTCGAGCACGTCAACAGCATGCAGCATCTGCGGAATATCGGCGAGACGGGCGAGGTCCGGAAGGCGACGGCCGACGACGTACACCAGCGCATCGCCGAGGTGTGGGAGCGGCTTCGGGAGCAGAAGAAGGCGGCAGTAACCACGCTAAAGGAGCGACTGGACATGCGCGAGGAAGAGGCGGCGAAGGAGAGGGAGGCGAGGAGACTCAAGAGACAAGAGGAGCTGGCGAAGAAGAAAGCCGAGAAGGAGGCTGCGGAGAAGGTCAAGGTCGAATACGGTGACGATGTCCGGGTCGAAGGCGAGCACGATGAGGACGATATGATGGCCGCTATGGGAATCACCGGCTTTGGCACTTCGAAGAAGAAATGATTATAATGCTAACGATACGAAGTGGCATCGCATTCTCACATAGGCGTACGGGATATGGCGTTGGTGATGCATTAAAAGGGCGTTCGGTTGGGTCACTGGGATATGATTTGGTTCGGACAGACATGAAGCTTCTGGCTATAATACCCATCTATCATGGCTACTGAATTCGTGGAAAATCGAGAGTGCTCACCTACCCGGCTTAGAGGAGAGTATCGTGCTTGAACTTATGGATAGCTGCCTATTGTTGCTGTTGTGAGTGTGAGATGTTACGCAACTCATCCAAGATCAGGGGTCAATATTCCGTACTGTGACGATGAGTTTATTTCCTCTTCCATCATACCTCTAGGTAGGTAACCAATGCCACTCTAAGCTCTGCTCTACAAATCTAATTACGCGGCAGTTCTACCTAAGATACATAATTATAACTGACTTTCTTATAGGTACGCACTTGACTCTTACTCGTAAGGCATCTTGCAATGTAGTACATACCTTAGGTACCCTACATACCTACATGTAGGTACCTACATAAGGTAGTAGGCCGGGTTGCAACTGGCCCGTTAGACACTCCGTCTGCATCTACCCGCCCTTGCAGGGACTCGACGTGGTTACACATGTTACAATGGTATCCGCACAATGCGATTATTCAATCCCTTCCTCTAATCCATCTCCATCTCCATCTCCATCTCCATCTCCATCTCCATCTCCATCTCTATCTACAAATATTGACTTCATTATACTACTGCAACTTCCATCCCAGTCATAACGACTACAGAGTAACAAAGAACAAACTCGTGAGCGATAGGAAACCACTAGAATACTTTAATGGCATATTCATCCACTTCTAGAAGGGTAACAATCATTCCCGCTGTAATTATATCTTCCCTTCCACGATTGGTAGCCACATACATAACGATTGTATGCAGCCCACATCTTACACCGGCTACGTAATCGTAACTTTTCGCCATTGATACATAAGCGCAAGAAAGACCCCACCGTCGACCTGCGCAACTTCCGCGACACCACACTTGCCCTGCATCCCGCGATACCGTCGTTCAACTTACGCTTTTCATATCTTAGGTAGGTAAGAACAGCACATAACAGCACACGTTAGCACCACCGACAACCATTATCCATAGTCGGTTAACCTAAGGTACGCACAAAGTATTGTACGCCGATCAACCCGTCCCGATCGTCTGGTGACTTGGTGACATCCCTCCGCTTCGAGGCGACTAGCCAGCATTCCTCCCTTTCTGTCGCACAACATCTACCCGTCCGTTGCTACCACCCTAAGAAAAAGCGTCACACAGCGATCCGCACTATGGCTACGTCGTCAACGCAGGCCACGGGGGCCGCTCGGCTACTCGCGAAACAACTCAAGGAGATGCACAAGGAGGACATATCGGGCATCTCGGTGGGACTGGTGCGGGACACCAATGTGTTCGAGTGGGAGGTTGTTCTCATGCTTAACGACGACTGCAAGTACTACGGCGGTATGTATTTTTCTATTCTCTCTTTTCTCTCTCTCTCTCTTCTCTCTCTCTCTCTCTCTTCTCTCTCTCTCTCTCTTCTCTCTCTCTCTCTCTTCTCTCTCTCTCTCTCCCTTCTACACACAGAAACATGTAGTCAGGAGCGCTGCTGACCCAACTCGATCAAGGTGCCTACTTCCGCGCCATCATGACCTTCCCGCCCGAATACCCTCACCTGCCGCCCAAGATCGTCTTCCAGACGCCCGTCCCCTTCCACCCCAACATCTACCCCAACGGCGAGCTGTGCATCTCGATCCTGCACCCGCCCGAGGAGGACAAGTTCAACTACGAGCACGCGAGCGAGCGCTGGAACCCCGTCCAGACCCCCGAGACCATTCTTCTCAGCGTCCTGAGTCTCTTCAACGAGCCCAACACCGACAGCCCCGCCAATTTGGACGCGGCCAAGCTGCTGCGCATCGAGCGCGAGGGCGGGCCTAAGGAGTTTCGGAAGAGGGTACGGAAGTGCGTGAGGGAGAGCCTCGGCGAGGATTAAGCGGGCAGGCCGTCGAAAAGGGGGGGGGGGGGGGGCGAAACGAAGAAATGAGAATGAACCCACCAAACAACTTGGCATCCTAAGCATCATAGCGATTCGTGATTTCTTTTGTATTAGGTAGGGGAGGACGGTGAGCGCGCATTTGCATAACGTTGCATAACTAAGTCAGAGTTCATTACATAACTCCTCGATCCTAGCATAGCTGGCTTCTAAGCATACCAGAAGGTGTTGAGGATCCCGACGTTTTTCTATTCTATTCAATTCAGCGATTTCCATGCTGCTGTTTTATATCGTCTGTATGTGGTTCGTGTAGGTCTTCGTATAATCTTTTAGTCGATGACGCCCAAGACACGACCGAGAACATGGTCCCACTCCTCATCCCATCTCAAGTCACTCTCCTTCTCTGCCCCTTGTCGTAAAGTCTTTAGCTCTCCTGCGCCATCGTGGCCGAAAAGGCGCTTCAAGATGGCAGTCAGCTCGTCCGCCGTCTCGAACCCACATCCGTTTACCCCTTCCTTGACCAGCTCGCCGAAACTCTCGTAGCCCGAGTATGCCGCAACCGGTAGGCCGGATCCAAACATATCTACCACCTTCATTGGTAGGTCGACTCCCGAGCTGGACATGTGAAGACATACCCCGAGGTCGGCGCAGCTCAGAAGCGTGGCGTAGTCTTCCATGGTAAGCCATGCGGTCAGGATGCGAATGTTGGGCAGTTGCCCCTTTTTCTGCAGATCGCGAATCCGCTCCTCGTAAAGCGCCTTCTGCGGCCCCTTTCCTGTGATGATTGCGATGAGCGGGCGGGCCGCCTCTTCCTTGGCGTAGGAGACCAGCGCTTCGAGTAGGAGCGAGAAGTCCTCGTCTGGCGTCCAGGATGTACTGCTCACTATTAGTCTGGTCTGGCCCGCTATGATATTCGCGGCGAGATCTCTCGTCTCTGGCAGTTTCTCCAGGAAGTCCCTGCGGTCTGGGATGGATTTCAGTGGTTGAAAGATGGCAGCCGGACGATCATGGAGAACTAATATCGGTGACTTGATGTTATATGGGTCACGTTCCAGCTGCCGCTTCATGGCGTGGGTGACAGTAATACTGGCGGTCGGCGCTGCTTGACCAAGCGCACATTCGTAAGATTTCGAGATCTCCACAAAGGGGTGGTCACGCCCTTTGGTTCCAGCGAGGATACTCCAGCCATAATTGTGCCAGTCAATTATGAGATGGGTGTTGCGCAGGACGGAAATGAGAAGGGCGATGGCAAGAGTCGGTATAGAGGGGGGATTCTGGACTAAGATCCATCTTGCAGGTGGTGTTTGATAACCCAAGACTCGAGTCAGGGTCCAAACCTGCCATAGCACTTTCAAGGGTCCAGAGATGATGAAGGGGATCGACCTTGACTTCAAGATGCTTGGCGGGGCTGCTAAGGGGTAGATCTTGATTCTGGGGTTATTGAGAAGGTCAGGATGAGGGGCCGATTCTGTATGAAATGCAATGCTTAGTATGACTTGTTATTCTTCTTCTTCTGGACAAAGAAAGGAAAGAGATGAATACCATGATAACCAATGATATCAACGCTTCCACCATGTCTAGCAACACTTAGTGCATGATACTGCATGCGCGGGCTTCGGCCGATATCTCCAAGGACTAAGACTTGCACAGAGACAGACTCTTTAGATGCAGGCGAGTGCTTTACGTAGCGCGAGGGGAGCATGGTCAGAACTACTGTGACGCCGAGTAGTAAGCCAACTGCGGTGAAGCCTAGGACTATGGGCAGTAATGCCATTTCCGAATAATGAATATGTCAAGGGGTGGCTCTTGTTATGTCCATTCACATGTTCCTTTGCGACTTAAAGCACAGCTGCTGAACGATATTGACGAAGTGCATCTCACTATCGACTTATCGCAAGATCGGGAGCGGGAGTTGGGTAATTGTGACGTGACCCGACTTCCAAACAGCAAATGCTATTAAAGTGGTGTTGATGTAAGGTTGCCCGCCAATGTGTCAGGGTGTCAAAGTGTCAAGGTGTCAAAGTGTCAAGGAGGTGTCAAGGTACGGAAAGCCTCACACTTCAAGGTTCGCCTAAGCCCTTGCGGTTACAGGAGTGCGCCGGGGAATGTTTTGCTGTGAGGGTGTCCTGGACATGGATCTTCCCCGCCGTGGCCCTGTTATTTTCGGTACCTACATCAGGGGATGGCCCTTAATTGGGCCACTAGCATTGTCTGATAGGTCTGCTACATAGTAGGCATATAAAGACAGGGTAAAAGTTGGGGTGTCAGGGTGTTTATCATGTTTATCGGACCTATGAGAAATTGTAGTCCACTATAGCACCCTGTATTGCACAGCTGTATCCCCTGAGGCCCGGCGCTAGCCCAACGCTAACATAAGATATTTCTACTGGTTGACAAGGGAATTGAGCCAATCAGATTAAAGCAGATTAAAG
>MU376328.1:0-73377 GCA_022495205.1 Hypoxylon sp. FL1150 | reverse complement strand
ATTTTATATATATAAAATTATAATAAATAAAAATTATATAAATAAATATATATATATAATATAATTTAAATTTTAATATTTATATAAAATAATTACGATATATCCGTAAAATTATTATGAGCAACACTAAACGTGCGGTATGGGTGTCCGGGAATCTATTGTGCGGTATCCGGTCTGCGCATATTGTACACCCCCACTAACACTTTTAGGTGCAAATTCGCAGCGATTCTGTTAGCGAAACCGTCGGCCCGACGCCCGAATGATTTATGTCAATTTCGTCGATTTCGTCAATTACAGACATTCGTACTTGAATAATTCAACCAATTTTCAAGTCGCGAAACTGACCAAAATCGTATTAAATAGAGCGAAAAAAGACAAAAATTTCAAGCCAGGTTGCACCCTTCCAGGAGGCCTGGTTTCAAATGGAATTGAATTGCAATATAACCCTTTTAGCTTGAATTGTTGGTCCTGGAGGGTATCACATGACCACCTTGAAGCTATTCAGAATTACATTCGTACATGAATAAATCAATCGATTTACATGTTACAAAATCGACAAAAACTGTAATAAATCAATTGAAAAAAGGCAAAAATTTCAAGCCAGGTTGCATTATTATAAGAAGCCCGGTTCTAGTACAAGTCAAGTTGAAAAGCTGTGATCTTGAAGTCTGAATAGCTTCAAATGGACCCTCCAGAACACTTGAATATCACACATTCGAATTGAATTTGAATTAGAACCTGACTTTCAAAAAGCATGCAACCTGGCTTCAAATTTTTGTCTTTTTTCGCTCTATTTAATACGATTTTGGTTGATTTTGCGACTTGAAAATCGATTAAATTATTCAAGTACGAATGTCTGTAATTGACGATTTTGATGATTTATCAATTGGTCAAAATTCGTACCTGACCAGCTGGCTATACGGCTGCACTAACAGTTTTGCTGCATATTTGTATGGATAGATGCTAGTGCGGGGGTTGGGGGGTATGATATGTACAATTGGGATACCGCATAATAGATTTCCGCACACCCATACCGCACGTTTAATGTTACTCATTATTATTAGTATTTTACGATTTAATAATATATTAATAATAATTTAAAAAAAAAAAATTATTAATATTAAAATTAAAATTAATATATTAATTTAATTTTATATATATATATATTAAATATTAATTAAATTATATTTAATTAATATTTTTTAATTAATAATTATATTTTTTAAATATTATAATTATTTTATTTTTTTCGTATATATAATTATTATTAGTTTTAAATATATTATTTAATATAATTTTAAATTTTATTTTCCGATAATTTTATATATATATATATATATATATTAGAAAAAAAAAATTTAAATTTATAAAATAAAAAAATAATTTTTTTTATATAAATTTTTAAAATTATTAAAAATTAATTAAAAAATATATAAATATATAAAATTAAAAAAAATTAAATTATTATATATATTAAAATAGAAATTTATTTTTTAAAATATTAAATAATAAATAAATATTAAAAAGCTTTAAATAATTAGAAATCTTTAAACGGTTTATTAATGATTAATATAAAATAAATAATTAATTGCTCTCACCAAGTCTTGGTACGGTCGTCTCCCCAATGTCATTCCTCGGCGATGGGACCTCTCGCCTACTTTTACCCCGCATCATGGGGTTCTCTCCATGCTCCATGGGTGAATGGGGATTTTGGGCAGTGGCAAGCCAAACTCTTACCCCTGTAAGAAAACCTACACCTACATAAGTAGGTAGGTTAAGCTTCTGTCTCCATGTGGTTGAGCTACGCTAGTCTTGGTTTGCCGGGAGATTGGTGGTCAGATATAAACTTTGACGTCGCCCGGCTCACCATCCTAGTCCTATGTCCCTCTGCCATCCCGGATCTTTCTTATCAACTCGTGTCATCCCGTGGACAGCAGTCCCAATAAGGCAAGAGACTGTCAAAAGCCACACAGGACGCCATGGCTGATGAGATCACACAAGCTGGCCCTGCCCAAAGGGATGCTGCGAAGCAGGACATCGAGACCCTCGAGCACTCAACGACGCCCGTAAACAATCATGGGCAGACGCTCCCGGTCAGCGCAATGGATCCTGAACACCGCGCACGGGTTGAAAAATCCCTTCTGCGCAAGCTCGACGCGCGGTGCTCCCTCTTCGTCCTCATCTATATCCTCAACTATCTCGATCGCAACAACATTGCGGCCGCGCGGTTAAAGGGACTTCAAACTGGTAAGTGGCTGCTTTCAAGCTTCCATACGTGGAAGAGGAAATACTAACACAAGACAACCTAGACTTGAATCTGGACGACACGCAATACTCAACATGCCTGAGCATCTTGTATGTAGGGTACATCCTGATGCAGGTGCCTTCAAATATGTTCATCAACCGGATCCAACGGCCGTCGTTGTACATCTCCTGTGCTATGCTCTTGTGGGGCCTAATCTCCACGCTTACCGGGAACACTTATAACTTCACCGGCATCGTGCTGGTGCGATTCTTTCTGGGATTCGTCGAGGCTGCTTTCCTCCCCGGTGCTCTTTTGATCCAGTCGAAGTGGTACACGCGAAGGGAATTGACTACGAGAAACGCCATCCTGTTCTGCGGTAACATCATCTCCAACGCCTTCTCCGCCCTTGTCGCGGCCGGCGTGCTATCCAACATGCAGGGCGTCATGGGCTGGGCTGCCTGGCGATGGCTTTTCTGGATTGAGGGTGCGGTTACCATGGCCGTTGCCATTACCGCCGGCTTCGTTCTGCCCGACCTGCCTCACAACTCGCGCGGGTTTACTGCTGAGGAACTCGAGGTTGCGCAGCTGAGAATGATCGAGGACGTTGGTGAGGCCGATAACGACAGTGCCAATGCGGGTGTGTTCGATGGTCTCATCATGGCCGTTAAGGATGTGAAGATCTACCTGATGATGCTAACGTTTACCGCTTACGTCGTGGGCCTATCGTTTAACGCTTTCTTTCCGACGCTCACTGGCACGCTCGGATTTGGATATGTCCCGACACTTCTGATGAGCTCGCCGCCTTGGGTATTTTCTTGCCTTGTCTCCCTGTTCAACGCGTGGCATGCCGACAGGACCCAAGAAAAGGTTTGTTAACATTTTTTCTTTTCTTTATATACCTAGGTACCTTATATAGTTCTAATTAGTAACTAAAGCTAACTCGACCCTTAGTTTTGGCACATTGTTGGCCCCGTCATTGGCGGAATGGTGGGTTTCATCATAAGCATGGCTACGGACAACATTGCCGCCCGATACGTTGCTTTGTTCCTTCAAGCAAGTTCATACGCGGGCTTCATCGTCTTCTACTCGTGGATCAGCTCGTCCTTTCCCCGTCCTCCCGCGAAGCGAGCCGTGGCGATCGCCCTCATTAACGCGTTCTCACAGCTGGGCAACGTCGCTGGCAGCTACGTGTGGAACCTCAAGGACAACGGCTATCGCCAAAGTTATGGTATCGTAACAGCCATGTTCGGCGTCACGATCGCCGGCTGCTGGGCGTTCCGCGCCATCCTTAATAACCTTAACCGCAAGCTCGAGGCGGGCGAGCGCGCCTGGGAGACCCAGCCTGACGTCGCCACGCACACTGCCGATATGGAGCACCTCGACAGCCCCGACGAGGCCCTCAGGCTGCAGAAGGGATACCGCTATTTGGTTTAGAGAACGAGAAAAAGGCGTATTGGATTGCGACTCTGGATACCCCCTTGCTTCTATTGGATAGATGAAGGTGAATTTCTGACATGCTTTGGGATAGTTTTCGAAGAGATGATCGATTGCATATATTAGCTGTCATAGCATAGCGTTGAAGCATATAGCGTAAAATATATAAACTCCAAATCATGGCTTCGAGTGTGGTGCTTTAGTCGCGTAACATACAATCTTACTTGCAATCCTCATTGATACTTTAGGTAAATACGTCAGTAGTAATAGGGTAGGTAGTTTCCGATCTTTCCGTTGTCCCGCAACTATAATTACCTAGGTTACCTATGAGGTAGGTATATAGCAGTAACATTAGCGGCGAAAATCATGTCAAGTTGTTTACTTTGGACACTTCCTCAACGTCATTAAAACAAGGTACCTAGGCAAGCACCCGGATGGCTACCTGGGTAATACCAGGGATATCCCACCCGGTCCTCAAAAAGCCTGCATCCCATCTTCGTTCACCTGATTGTGGCTCGAAAATCCACCTTTCGCCAACCGGCTTAACATTACTCACTACTAGCAGAGTCTTATCCATTATCCAGGTAGGTACCTTAGGTACCTAGGTAGGCACGCGAATGGGTCGGACGGAACCTTCGGTCGGCCGACCGCCAGCCGGCTTCCGCCGAGATGCACGCGCCAAACGGGCCAAGGCCACCATTAATAAAGTCATACCGGCGATTCTAGCCGCGCATCCTCGCGCCCGGAAGGGGATTGACGCTTCTGAGCTCATCGTCGACCCGCCTCCTGCGTCTCGTAAGACCCCGCCTTCGCAGTCGTCGCGGCAAAAGCCCGACGAGAAGGGCCGCGTCGACGACTGCGAGAACGGAGCCGAGGACCAAGGCAAGGAGAAGAGGGCAGAGGATGAGACCAAAAAGGGTCCTCGCATAGCACTCCGCGTGGCAGATACACTGGAAGCGGCATACGCCCTGCTTCTCGTCCCCGCAGCATCGTCCCCGTCGTCCCCGGAACAGCGCCGGGACCTGTCGAATAAGGAAGCGCGCGTCGGTATATTAAACATGGCGTCACCGCTGTCGCCTGGTGGTGGGTTCCTCAACGGTGCGAACAGCCAGGAGGAATCCCTCTGCGGCCGCACCACGCTGCTTCCGGCGCTGCGCGACGAGTTTTACCGCTTACCGGAGCTGGGCGTCGTGTATACGCCGGACGTGCTCGTGTTTCGCGGCGGCAGTAGCGACTCCCACAACAAGCAGAAGGGGAAGCGAGTGAAGAAGAGTGCGGGCGACGGCGACAACTTCGCTAAGGCCGAGGCTGAAGCTGAGGAAAGAGTGGGGGGCGATAGAGGAGAGGACACTGAGCCCCCAGTGCTGGATAAGGGCGACCGCTGGTTTGTAGACGTGGTGTCGGCAGCTATGCTGCGGATGCCCGAGATCGAAGTTGATGAGGGCTCTGGGTGGGCCAGCTACGCCCACGCCGCGGATCGGGAAGTTGCTGTTCGTAAGATGCGGGCTCTTATGCGGATTCTCGCTGCTAAGGGGGTGCGGAAAATCGTCTTGGGTGCTTGGGGTTGCGGCGCCTATGGGAATCCTGTGGGGGAGATTGCGAGAGCGTGGAAGAAAGTTCTCATCGGCTCTGGTAGTAGGCAAGGGGGAGCAAAGACCGAGAAAAAGGAAAAGGCCGTGGACTCGTGGAAGTACATCGAGGACGTTGTCTTCGCAATCAAGGATGTGGGTATGGCACGGGCATTCGCGACGGCTTTTGGAGAAGACCTCCTGGAACGACTCGACATTGATGATGAAGCTTTTAGTGAGGAGGAGAAAGATATAGAAGATACGAGTGTAAGAGAGCTCCGCGATAAAATCCGGGAGATGGAATTACGTGTCAAACAAGCACGGACACCTCAACTGAAAGCTGGATTAAACTCTGTGCTAGCCGGTCTGAGAAGTCAATTGCCCAGCATTGGTGATGATGAAAAAGGGTCTTCCCAGCCAAGCCTAGCAGACCACGAGGACGAAGCTAGTAAGGGTGAGGAGGACGAGTCTTCCAAAGGAGAATCAGATGCAGGTGATGAAGCCCGAAGCGGGCATGACAGCGAGGGGCCAAACTCAGATTGATAGTACTCGTACTGCCGACACATCACTGATGTAAAATAGTATTAAACGAACACTCCTCCTGGCGTTGTGGATGATGATAGGTATGAAAGCGTAGCACTACATTTTCATTAAGGCCAAATACTAACCAGCTCGACCTATATTCATTTTGGAGGATTTATTATTACAGTTCTCGCGGCGTAATGCTACAAAATGGATGTCATCCCCGTTGTCTATATCATGCCCTGACGCCCCGAAGGAAATTCCATTTTATAGAAGCAGCTCCAGAGGGTTCTCAACAACTTTCTTGAACTCCTTAATCCACTCCGCACCGACGGCACCGTCAACAACCTTGTGATCAAAGCTACCCGTAACGGTGAGCTGGTCATCCCATTCGATCGCGCCCTCCTCACCAACCGGGATGGCGACCTTCTTCGTGGTACCAACGGCCAGGATAGCAGCTTGGGGGGGATTGATCACGGCGGTGAAGTTATCGACAGCAGCGTTCATGCCCATGTTGGAGATAGATATAGTACCGCCCTGGAACTCCTCGGGCTTGAGCTTGTTCTCTCTGGCCTTCTTGGCAAGCTCTTTGACCTTGTTGGAGATGGATTCCAGGCCACGAGCCTCAACACCGGTGACGATAGGAGTAATTAGACCGTTAGGGGTGGCAACAGCGACGGAAACATCAACATTGTTGTATTGGCGGATTGAGTCACCCTGCCATGCCGAGTTGGCAGCGGGGACCTTCTTGGAAGCAACAGCCATAGCCTTGATCAGGAAGTCGTTGACGGACAGCTTGTACTTGCCCTCGCCAGAGCTGTTTAGAGCCTGGCGGAGCTTCAACAGCTTGGTAACGGAGATCGAGCTGCTGACGAAGAAGTGGGGGTTCTCCCTGACCGACTCTTGCAGGCGCTTAGCGATGGTCTTGCGCATGTTGGATAGAGGGGTATCTTCGTAGGAGGCGACGGTGGAGGTGGACGGGCCAGCGGCCGATCCGGCCTTCTTGACATCGTCTTCGGTTATCTTGCCGCCAGGGCCTGAGCCCTTGAGGCTGGAGATGACAACACCCTGCTCTCTAGCAAGTCGCTTAGCCGCAGGGGTAATGTTGGGTTCACGGTCAAGGGCGGTCTCAAGCTTTCCTTCATGTGAGTACTGTTCGGGTTCTTGGGTAGGTTCCGGGGCGGGAGCGGACGAAGACTCGGACGGCGCATCGGCCTTTTTCTCTTCCTTGCCGGCGGGTGCTGCAGCGTCGCCGCCAGCATCGGACAAGCTGAAGGACTCAAAGGCTGAGACGTCGGTGCCTTCTTCGACGAGGACGGCGATGGGCTATAAACATGATGTCAGCATATCCGGAGTGTGAGATGGGGAAGAAATAACCACATAGAAAGTCACGCACGTTGCCAACAGGAACATCCTTTTCGCCCGCGTCCTTTAAGATTTTGGCGATGACACCCTCTTCTTGGAACTCGAAGTCCATCTGCGCCTTGTCCGTCTCGATCTCGACCAGGACATCACCGGGGGCGATGGTGTCTCCGGCCTTCTTCTGCCAAGCGCCAATGTTGCCCGCCGTCATCGTGGGCGAAAGAGCGGGCATCTTGACGACTGTGTGCGGCGGGAAGGAGGCATAGTATCTGGCGAGGGGCATCAAGCCAGATCTGAGGGTTGAGGTCCGCAGGCCTTGCCTTCTCAGTACGGCGCCGAACATCTTGGTGGCAGTGGAAAATAGCTCTCCGACGCCGGACAAAAAGTAGCTATGGGAAAAGGATAAGTGTGCCGGACTGGACGGGCTGATCAAGGACGGGGGAAAGAGAAGGGACAGGTCAGATTATTGCAGAGCGGACAAGTTGCCAGCACCTGAACTGATTGACCGAGTCCAATTGGGATGGGGGGAGAGAGTTGAGAGTAGGCGGCGCGACACGATCTGCGATGAGGAAAAAAAGATCAAAACCAAATAATTCTAGGGAGATTCGATTGATTGGCGGCGGGTTATTTTCGTGACGGGGACCTTCTCAGCAAAAGTGCGAGGTACCCGGGTACCTTTTTCTTAGCGGCCAACGGCCAGCGGCCAACGGCCAACGCAGCCTTGCCCCAAAATTTTAGGGACGTTGAGAGAAGCTCCGAACCCCCAAAGGCTCACCTTAAGTATGTAGGTACCTATATATATACCCCTACGAAGCTCCGATGAATTGATGCTTCCGCAAATCAAACCTAAAAAAATAAAATAAAAAAAAGGAATTGAAAGTATCTCATAGTCTTAAGAATGGTAGTTAGTATTATTGAGATCTTATTCTAATTACCTGGTAGTTATGGTTCGATATCCGAACGTGCATGTCTATCACTTACATCTGTCGGTCGATACATTGAGGTACCCAGTGCATTGCAAGCCCAGTCTTTTCGGAATCCGTAGGAAGATGGGTCTCCCCAATGGTTTCCGTCGTGCGCTCCACCTCTGATTGGTTCAAAGACGGAGCTTGAGGGAGAATAGAAAAGATGCAAAGAGAGCTTCAGTAACAAACGTCTACGTTGAGCTAAAGCTAAGTGTATGCTTCGTGGTTACATATAGAGAAATTGAAATAGTGCAACTATCTATGCAGGTACGCTTTGGGATAAAACTCACTTTCAAGACTACCTACTTACGACTTGAAATTTTTTTTTTTTTTTTTTTTTTTAAATTGGGAGATTGCTAAAAAGGTTGAGCTTCTGTCCCCTTTCTGTCAGCTCAGCTTCGAAGCTTTCAGCAGAGGATTAGCTAAGATTGCCCGAGTTTAGGAGGGTTATTTGTGCGGACCCAGAATCCTCAGTTTCTTTTCATCAGCCACAGCTAAGCAGCTGGACCACACCTGCACTACCTGTTAAGCCACACTTACACCACATGGTGAGCCACATTTACATCACACTCCTATACCACATTAGCCATTTTTACATTACTTAGCTTAGCTATTTTGTTATTTACATTACATTTTTATATTATATTAATTATTTTTATATCATTTAATTTAATTAATTTATTATTATATATATTATATTATTTTATTAATTATATTTATATATTATTAAATTATATTTAAAAAAAATATAAATTTATATTTAAATTATATATAAAAATTTAATAAATTATATATTTTTACTATTTAATTAATATATAATTAATTATAATATTATTATATTATATTTTAAATAATATAAATTATATTTACATTAATATATAAAAAAATTTACATTTAAAAAACATATATATATTTTATTATTTTTTAATTTTTTTATTATTATATTATTTTTTTATTTTAAATTTTAATTGTAATAAATATTTTATGCTTTTTGCTATTTTAAATGGCAAGCGAAAGCTTAATTAATACGTTTTATTAATTTTATTAAAAAGGGATAATTTATTTAAATTTATAATATAAAATAATTAAATATATATTAAAATAAAATCCGATTTTTTTTATAATGCTATCCGATTAATAAAATTTAAATAAGCTCAAAGTAAAATAATATTTTAAACTTTGAAATTTATAATAATAAATGTTAAAGTAAAATTTAATTTAATTTTTTTAATTTTAAATTTATCTTTTTTTTTTAATAAAATAATAATTTTATTTTTAAAAATAAAAATTATATTTAAGCTTAATGCGATAAAATGTAAATTTTACATTATTTTTAATGATATTAATATAATTTTTAATAATTATATCATGATATATATATTAATATTAATTTAAAAAGTAGTATTACTAAGAAAAAATATAAAATCTTTTATAATATATTAAATATTATTTATTATTTTAAGATTTTAGTAGAGATTTTTTATTATATTAATTAATATGCTTTTAATAAAAATAAAATATATAAATATTTTAATTTTAAAATTATTTATATTTTTAAATATTATTTAAATAACTTTTGATTTATTATAATTTCATTATGGTTTGTATGATAATAAGAAAATCTATATTTTTTAACTTCAAGTTTTAGTAAATTTAAATATTATTTAAAAATTCATTATATGCCATATCGAATTAAAAAAATAAATAATTTTTATTATTATATTAAATTTAATATTATTAGTATTTATGATTTTTAAGTTTAATAAATTTATATTTTTAATTATTTATTCGTTATATTTTAATCGTTAAAAAATAAGTTTTAATTATAGATTTTAAATTCATATTTATTAATTTAAAATAATAATAAATGTGAATTTTAATTATAATAAATAATTAGCATATTACTAATTATTTTTTTAAATAAATATTTAATTAATATATTATTTTTTAATTTCATTTATTAATTTCCTAGGATATAATAAAAATTTTTTTATAATAAATTTAAATTAATAAAAATTATTATATAATATTATAATGGGTAATTTATTAAAATTTACATTTGATTAACTATGAAAAAATTATAATTAATTATTAATCTAATATAAAAAAAAACCCGCTATTATTAAATATTTATTAATAATAAAAATATTAATTTTTTTTTATAATAAAAATTTTATATTTAAAATCTTACCTTTTTTTTTATTTTTATTATTATTATTTCTAATTTTATTATTATTTTTAATTTTATTAAATCTAATAATTAAATAAATCATAATGCCATTAATATTAACCCTAGTAATCTTAAATGTTATTATAATTTAAATTCATTTACAAATATTTTTTTTTTTAAAAGTTCGTATAAATGTTTAGATTATAATATTTTTACTAGTATTTTCTTTTCTTTTAAAATAATAAAATAATTAAAAAAAATATGGAATTTAATCATTATGCGAAAAGTTATTTATAATTACCCTAATTTTAAAATAAACTTAATTAAATTAACCTAAATGATAGAATATAATATCTAAAAAAATAGCTTATTTCTAATTTAATATTATTTTTCAAACTAAATTTTCATTAATATTAATTTATAAATATCTAAGATTATAATAAATTTTAATATGTATGAGATAAATATAAATAAGATTAAAGTCATTATTTATACTAATAAAAATTAGATTTATATTATTATTTAAACGTTAATTTAAAAGATTTTTATTATCATCTAAATTTTCTATTAAAATATAAGGTTAATCTTAATTCTTTACGGCGGAAATATCAAAATATACAAATGCAACGAATATTTCATTTGTCTTTTTAATAAATTCTTATAATTTAACGGTATCGTAAATATCTAATTTTAATTTCTAATTTTTAATACTTTTAATAATAATATTTATTTTGTAATTATATTTCGATAAAAATACCTAGAAAATAATATTAATTTTCTAAATAAATATACGATAATATTCGAATTTAAAAGTAAAAGGTATTTTTATTATTTTAATTACATTATTAATTTTAATATTACGTGAAAACTATTATATATTACTTTTAACCATAGATATTAAGATTCTATTAATTTTATCGATATAAAATTTAATATTAAAAATAAATATAAATAATTTTTTATATTCACGAATTTTTTTTATTTCGTTATTTTTATCTTTATGGGAAAAAATTTTTTTATTGATATTAAATATAAAATTAATATTTATATTATTTTTATTTATTTATACGATTTAAATTTTCTTATCATATTAAATATCCTTATGACTTTTTTTTATTAAATTAAAATTATTATTATAATATTAAATATGAAACTTAGTTTTTATAATTAATTTTTATTAGATTTTAAGGATTAAATTTAAATTTAAAAATAAAAATTTTTGCTAAAAGATAAATAAAATTAAATAAATAATTACATTTTGATAATAAATGGTATTTTTAGTAAAATTAAATAAATATTTTCCTATTAATAATAATATGAATAACTTTTTTTATTATTTAAAATGTTAATAGAATTACCTAGTTCATAAAATAAAAGAAAATTTAATATATTTATTAATAAATTTAAATAATTTTTAAATAATATTAATTATAAAAATATAATTATAAAAACATAAATTTTTAAAAATTAAATTACAATTAAAATAAATTTTAAATTTATTTAATTTGATATTAATAGTAAAATATGATATTTTTTTTTTATCATAAAATTTTTAATTATCATCGGAAATAATAGTAGTGAAATATTACAAATAAAACCATTATTAATAAGTAATAAAATATATTATATTATAATATAGCTATTTCCATTTAGAAATAAAGTTATAAATCATCTTATAACTTAATAAGAAATTATAAATTTCAATTAAAAAAATTTTTTGCTCATTAAAAATGCAATTAGATATCCGCAAAATAAAATTCTAAGTAATTTTAATCTTATCCTTAATATTAATAAATTTAGGGTGTTTTTTTAAATAATCGATAATCGTAGCTACTAGGGCAACTTTTTGATCTATAAGACGATTAAATTTAATTACATAATTAGTAATATATTAAAATAATATTAATATTTATATTTATATAAAAATTTAAGCCCAATTATAATTATAATAAAAAGTAATAACCATGATTTTATTCCATTTAGAATAATTTATCATTATATATTTAACGTGAAAAATATCTTTTTTATTAATATATATCTATTTAATAAAAACCCAAGGATAATTAAATTAATAAAAACACATTATTATACCATTTTATTTTTTTTTATTATTTTTAGAATATTTAAAATAAAATAAAATATATTTATATAATTATATTTTAGTAATAATAAATTATATTTTTTCTTTTTATTTAATTTCAAAAAGATCTAAATTTTCTTAAAAAATAATAAATAATTTTAATTTATTTAATATATAATATTTTTTATTAGAAATATCATGATCAAAAGTTTCTTAGAAATATTTATTTATTTAGTGAAAAAATTTAACCTTTTTTTTTTTAGTTTTATGATCGGTTAAATTAATTAAATGATTTTTAATTTTAATATTACTAAAGTATCATAAAAAATTATAAAAATATAATATATAATGCCTATTAATTTCTAGATAATTAAAATATTTATTAATAAACCTAAAAGCTCTATCCCGAATTAAAAAATAAATTATCTTATTAAAAAAAATTTTAATATAAATATAAAATTATTTAATTGAAAATATAAGATTTTAATTAATTTTTTTAATTTAAATATATTATTTTTTTAGAAAATAATAATTCAATAAATTTTAAAATTTTTTAATATACCGATTGCTTTTAAATATATAACCCATTTATATCCATATAAGAAAATTCATATCGTTAAAATTAATAATAAATTAAATGGAAAACGGGCCATATTAAAAAACTATATTTTTAATTTTATTCCTAATGGTAATTTTCTTTTTATTTGAAAAAAATTATTATTAACTGAAAATATTAATTTTTTTTATTAAGGTTTTTATACTAAGGTTTTTCATACCATTTTCATTATAAAATTAACAAGCAATTTCAAGAAATTCCTTTTTAATTACTATTTCATAGACCTTTTAAACCTTTTTAAATGATTTTTTAAAAGCCTAAACCTTATTTATCTTAGAATTATTATCTTTAATAATTCAATTAAATAAGAAAAAAGGAAAAACATAATAAATAATAGCTATACCATTATAACGGTAAAATAAAATATTACCCTAAGTTTTAATATTGAAATTTTTCTTTTTATATTTTTCTATATTAATATATTTTTTATCATTAATAAGAATAAACCTACTAAACCCATAAGAAAAAATCTTTAAAAATATTGCTAAGAAAAAATTAGGATTTATATAAAGTAAAAAACTAATGTTTAAAAAAATTTAAACATAAGATTTACCATTATAAAACATAATTTTAATATTTTCTAAATCATTTTACGTTAATAAAATAATATTTTTTATCTAAATAGCGTTTTATAAAAAATTAATTAATTTAATTTTATTAAAACATTTATCTTAGAATTTAAAAAATCTAAATAAAATTATTATAAAATAAATATTAGAAAAATTTTTACTTTAGAAAATAATTTAATTAATATTTTTTTTTTATAAATCATTTCCCATAATATTATCTAACATTATTAAACTTTTAATATTATAATAAATATTAATTTAATTGTCAAAAAAATAATCCAAATCATCCTCATGAAAAACATTAAGTTTAATATTAAAAAAAGATTTATTAATAAAAAAAGATTTTTCTATATTAATAGGAAAAATAGTTTTAATAAAAATTTCATTATTAGTAAAAATAAGTTTCGGTAAATTTTCATCAAAAATATAACTAATATAATCCGTAATTTCTTTTTTAATATTTAATATATAAATAATTAAATTAAAAATACTAAGTAATAATATTTTATTTTCATTTTAAAATTACATATCCCAAAATATCTTATTAATTAGAATAAAAGCATATTAATGATTATATTTTTTTAATAACCATATAACTTTTATTATAAAATATTTCTATAAAATAAAAAAATGTTTTAATATTTCTTTATTTAATCTTAATTAACTAATTTAAATAATATAAATATCGCTTATAATATTTTTAATAAAATAAAATAATATATAAATAATATAATAAGTATTATTAATAAATATAATAATATGGCTATAAGCTTAATAATAAGTTTAATTTAAAGATTAATTAAATAAAAAATCTAATATAATTTTAATAATAAAGCTAAATGCCATTCTAATAGCTAGAAATTATTTTTCAAAAAGACTAAATATTTTAATTAATTTAAAAAAAAAGTAAATATAAGATATTTGTAATATATTTAATTTATAATTAATAGATAAATAACCATATTTCATTTTAAATTAATATTTATTACAAATATAAATAAATTTCATATCATAAAAAAAATAATTTATATAATTAAAGCGATATTCAAATAATTTAAAATTATTAAATAAAAGATTAGGTTTATATATAAAAAGTTTTTAAAATACTTACTAAAGATAAAATGGAAATAAATTATAAATAATAAAGCTAATATTATTTATAAAATATTAAATAAAATAAAAGTAATATCATTCTAATGGTAATTTATTTATATTTAATATCTTTTTCTAAAACGCTTACGTATAAGCACATTTATAATAAATAAATATAAATTAAAAAAAAATATATATTTCAAACTTATATTTTTTATTTTTAAAAACATGATTAATATTAATTAAAAAATTATTTATAAAATTACATATTATTTCTAAAAATAAAATCATATTAATATTAATTTAAAATTAGAAATTATATTACATTTTAAAAACATTATAATTAATATAATTTAAATTATTTAAGTTAAAAAAAACCTTAGATAAATTAAATTAAAATCTAATAGTAATATTACTAAGAGTAAAAATTAAAATAAAATTATTAATAAAATATCTTTACTATTAAAAAAACTTAATATTTATAATAAAAGGATTATTTAAAAAGTTATTAACATTTATAAAAATAAATTAATTATTAAAGAAAAATTATTATATATAACGATATAATTTCGTAATTTTTTAAATATTAAGATTAAATATTAAAACGCAAATTAAAAATTAATAAAAATAATATTAATAAATAAAAAAAAATGAAAATATATTAGTAAATATTTAAATAAAAAATATCTTTTATTTTTCAAAAATATTTTCATTAATATAAAAAGTAAAAAAAAAATTAAAAATAAAATTAGTAAATATAAAAAGATAGGTATTAGTAGTAAAACTAGGATTGAAATTAGGAATTATACTATCATAATTAGATGGGATTAACTAAATATTATTTTATTCTAAAAAATTCAATTAACATTTCTTTTAAAATGATATATTATATCATATTATACATTTAAATAATAAGTAAATTTATAATATATAAAAATATTAGAAATAATAAATAGATAAAAAGTAATAAAATATAAATCTAAATATAATTTACTATAAATAAATAAAAATTAATATTAAAATATCAAATTATATTTTTTAAATATTATTAGGTAATATATACCTAACATTTAGAAAAAAGGTAAATATTTATTATTACAAAGAAATTACCATAGTAATAACGGTAAAAATAATAATAATTAGAATAATAATTAAAAAAAATAAATTTTATCCCATATTTTCAAACCCACGTTATTCATTTTTATTATAATTTATTACCTAAATAGATAAATATAATACATATAAGATAAAAAGTAATAGTATATAATATAAATAAAATAATAAATTAAAATACAAATAAAAAATATATAATATTAAATTTTTTATTAGTTTTTTAATCTAATCTTTTTATTTAATATTATTTTTTTTATAATTATTTAGTTATATCATTATTTAATTTAATTAATAATAATATTCGTAATTTTTTTTACATTTAATTATAAAGTAAATACCTATTAACGCTATTACGGTTTAAGCTTAGAAATCTAAATTTACATTATTATTAATTTCATAGATATTTATGATAAAAATACCTAGTTTATTAAATAAGGCAAGGAAAAAATTATTTTTAAAACTAAAATTTTTATATCTTTAATTATCATGAAATTTATTAATAATAAAAGATTTAATTAATAGGAATTTTTCAATAATATATATTTTATTTTTAATGTATATATGTAATATATTAATGTTTTAGATTTCTATAAAAAATCTATTATAATAATCTAAAATATTATATGTAAATTCTAATTTAAAATAAAAATTTATAATAATCCTAATGTAATTGATAATTATTAAACCTTAGTAATAATTTCTATTAATAATATTTAATTATAAATCTATATTTATTAATTCTTTATAAGTAATAAATTAATTTATAAGATTATTAAATCTTATAATTACTAACCATAATAATTTTATTATTTAATTTAATTAGATTAGAATATCTTACCTAAGATATATTTATTATATGTTAGAGGTTAAAACCTTAGTTATTAAATTTATTTTTATAGATAAATTATAAGAATATAAAGTTTTTTTAAAATTATAATATTATTTGAACTTATCTGATAAAAAAATAGGTATTAATTTCCCTACGAAAAAGGCATATTTTTTTTTTATATATTTAATGTTCGATAAAAATACTAAATACTAATAAGCTTAGGCTTTTAAAATAAAAAAACTAAATTTTACAAATGGTAAATATTTATTTTATATAAATTATATTATAAGAATTTTAAAAGAATATTTTATTAATAAAGTAAAATATAAAAATAATATTCCGCTAAATAAATTATTTATATATATTATAATAATAAGAAAAAATTTATGTTTAATTATTACTTTAGCTAATTTAATTCTAAATATAATTATAATTACGATTTAAATAATAACATAATATAATTTATTAATAATATGAAAAAAATAAAAAATAAGGCAAGGAATATCCATAGAATAATAAGTAATTATTAAGGAATAAGTAATATTTTATATGCTTATATTATAACATTTATTTCCCTTAAAAAATACTAAATAAATTAAATCGCTTCCAAAATGTAAATATATTTAAAAATAATATGAATGAAAATTTATATATATTAAAATAATGATATATATGATATATAAGAAAAATAATAACCTATTAAAAAATTAAAAAAAAAAAAAAAAAAAAAAAAAAAAGGCGGATAGGAAAAAATTAAAAATAAAAACTCTAAATAAAAGTTTTACATAATATAATTTCTCTTATAAAGAAACTATTTTTAATAATAAATCTTTTTATTATTAATTTTACGATGAATTAATTATATAATTAATAAATATAAATGAATTTTTTATATAAATAAATTAGATTATAATAAGTATTAAATAAAATAAAAAAAATATTAATAATTATTATCTAAAAAAATATATTTAAATTAAATTTAAAGAAAATTTTAAAAGATATATATTATTATTTTAAATTAAAAAGAAAAATATGGTTAAAATATACATTTATAATTTTAAAATAATAACTATTATAATTATAAAAAAAAAAGAAATATAAGATTTATATTTAAATTATAACGATTATTTTTATTTCATAATTTATTATATTTAATGCGTCATATTACGGTTTTCTTACTTTTGCTTTTACTTTTACTTTTATTATTATTATTTAATTAAATAATTTTATTTTTTATTAATAATAAATCTAATTTAAATTTTATATTTTAATTAATATTAATATTATTTTTTTTTATAATCTATTTATTACTAGGATTAATATGATTTATATTATTAAGATTATTATTTTTTTTAAAACTAAATGTATTTATATTTAAAAGAAATTTATAATTAAAAGATTAAGATAATATTTTAAGATATTTTAATAGATAATTAAAATCTTTATTATATATATTATTAAAAATATTTTTATTATGAAAAATTTTATTATGATAAATCTTAATATTATAATAATTAGAATTAAAAATATATGGGTTAATTAGGTAAATAAATATTTTATTAATAGATAATAATTTTGGAAATATCGAATTAAAAATAATAATAAATATATTACTTTTAATATTTTTTATTTTAATTATTTTTAATTGATATTTAGCCTTAATATAATTTTAAAACCTATGGATTCTAAATTAAAGTTTATATTTAATATTAATAATATTTTATTCTTTAATTATATTCCTTTTTTTAAGGTAAATTTTAATTATTTATAATTTAAAAATCTTAGTTTTTATTATAAAATTAATAAAAAGTAATATAATAATATTATTAAAAATAAATTAAATAAAATAAGCGAAAAGATATTTGATAGAAATTTTATTTATAATATTATATTATAAATTATAATATAAATTAATAATTTCGAAATTCCTAATACTTCCGGTTAAAATATAAAATATATAAATAATTAATATATATAAATTTAATTAAATAATATATCTAGCGGCATAACATTTCGAAATTAATATAAGATTATTTTAATTTAATATATAATAAATATCTTAGTGAAAAAATAATAAATTTAATATTCTATTAAAAATATTATTATATTATATTAAAATAAATATATTATATTTTCGCATAAAATTCTAATTAAATTAATTTTCAATTATTATTAGATAAATATAATTAAAATGAAATTTAAGTTTAATTTTAATAAGGTAATAAACCTTACTAAGAAATTCCCAATCGGTATAAAACGGTTTAGATAATATATAATCCTTATTTTTTTTTTTTTGTATTTCGTGTTTTTTTTTTTTAATTTTTTCCGATAATTATTTTCCCTTTTCCTCTAGCTTTTTATGGTGCACTAGCTATTATTAAAAACAAATTATAAAATAAATTCACGGACATGAACTATTTTTATTAGGAGTTTCAATCGATCCGGTTAGACTAGCGGTAAGCCATTATATAAAAATAAATGTCTAAGGGATTAGCATTTATTTCGGAAAAAGCTAGTAATCGAAATTTAAAATAATAGAATAATAAATTAAAAAAATTTATAATATTAAAAACTAGAAATATTATTAAAAATATATAAAATTAATTATCATATTTATAATCTAATAAGTAAACGGAATAAATAATATAAGGAAATATATATTAAAAATATCCCAAAATGATAAGTAATATTTAGAAATAATAAAGTAATAAAATTTAAATATGTTATTTTTAAATTAAATAGCCTTATTCAATTTAAAAATAGCTTAGAAAAAATAATAATTAATACGGTATAATCATAAATATTAAAATAATTAAAATAACTTATAATTTTTATAATTTAATATATAAAAATAATAATATTTTTTACGTAAAATACTATCCCTAGGTATATTAATAAGAGTTAAATTAATTCTAAAAAAAAAAAACATATCGCAAAGAAATTTAACTTAAAAATATCCTCCTTTATTATAAACCCATTGATTTTTCGTAATAATACATATAGTATAATATATTATAATATAATTAATATTATTATTATTAAAATTACTAAGATTAAATATTAATTTTAAATTAAAATAATTTAGGTGATAAATATTAATGGTATATAAGAATTATTAATATAATCGGAATAATAAAAAAAACGTAATATTATAAAGGCATATTTTAAATATAATAATTATATATTACGTGGGAAAATAAACTAAAAAAACCTTTTTATTATTAAAAAAATAATATAATAAAAAGGTTTAAATTTACGATGCTTAAAATTTCGGAATATATAATATTTTTAAATTAAAAATGCATTTACATATATACCTAAATATTATATATTATTTAAAATGATATGGGTAAGATAATCCGGGCTTACTTATTAATATAAATAAATAAATAATTATAATAATTAATATAAATAATTAATATATTATTTAAATTAATATAAAATTTTTTATTTTACAATTATAAATAAAATAATTATAAATGTAATTTTTAAAACGAAATAATATATAGCTTTAAATATTAGTTTTTTTTACATATAAGCGGGGCATTTAGGTGGTTAAACCAAAGGGATTACGTCGAAAATAACATTTAACTTTTATTTAATTAATTATATATATATTAAATAATCTTTAAATGTAAATTAAATTAATAAATATAATTCATATTAAATTGAAATATATATATTTTAAATTTAATGTTAAATGTTTATAAGCGCTAAATAAATAAAGCAAACGAATAGCTAAATTTATATATTTAATTTATATATATTTATTTATTTTTAACGATTTTAATTTTTAATTTTATTATTTTTTTTTTAATAATAATATTTTCTAATTAATATAAATAATTATATTAATAATTCTTAAGTAAAAGCTTTAGATTATAAGAAACTTCTAAGGTTTAAAACTCCAAGTTATTTTTAGCGATATAGTTATAATAATAATATAATAACGAAAAAAAAAACGTTTATTTAAAAAATACGAATATTAAATTATTATGATAATTTTATTAAAAGCTAATAATATTTTTTTTACATATTATAATAATAATAATACCGATACTATAAATGTTAATAATATCGATTTTAAATTACTTTAATTTAAAGATTTTAAAAATGTAAAATATAATATTTACATTATATCTAAAAATGAAAGAAAAAAATTATGTAAAGAAAATGATATTTACATTTTATAAATTATTATATATCCGTAAGCTTTTCGAATAAAAAGTAAAAATGCCATTGATATATAGTTATTATATTAAATAATATTTTTAGCTTTATATAATAATATCTAAATGTAAATAGATAATTTAATACGAAAAAAAAAAGATATTTATTAATTATCTAAAATTTAAATGCTTAGATATCATAAAACGGTAATTTTACTATTTAAAATTAATGGATTTTATATTCGTTTTTTAGACGAGTATCTCATAATTTACGCCTATTAAAATTAGAATTTAAAGGCGATACACTTTGAAAATTACAAAAAAAAAACGTATTTATTAAATTAAATTTTCATTTTAATATAATAAATAATTAAAATGAAATGTATTTAAAATATAAATCATATTAATTTTATATTTATATTTTATTTAATAGTGAAATGACTAAGAAATATCTTTAGATTATATAAAATATAATATTATTATAAATTTAAAATAGCAAATATATTTATTATATTAAACGGATTAAAAGAAAAATTAGAAATTATTATATTAAAATAATTAATTACGAAACTAATTTACTTATTAAAAAAGCCTTAATATATATAATTATCCCTAGTGATTTTTTATTTCGCATATTTATAATATATTTTTAATTTATAAAAAATAATTAATTAATATTTATTTTCGATAATTTATAATAATTAAATATATTATAATAAATTTAATATCTAAGCGATATATTTATATATATATTAGCAATTAAAAATGCAAATTAAAACTAACGAATTTAAAAATAAATTTTAAAATTAAATTTAATAAATTTTAATTTATTAAATAATAATAAAAATAAATTTCTAATAAAAAAAAAACGTACCCGTTAAATTAATAGGAAAAAAAATATTATATGATAATAATAAATAATTTTTTTTTCATTTATATTATATATTAAAAGGAAAAAAATTATAGAAATCGGATTAATTTTTATAATTTATAAATTAAAATAAAAAAAAATGCGATAATTTTTAAATTTTATAATTTAATTATAAGTTTAATTTATCTTTTAGATAGGAGCTATGAGCTATTCTTAAACTCGGGTTATTATGGTACCCCGCAGGGGGGTGCCCTCTAGTATAGGGGTACCAAATATAGCATATGTGGCTGCAACAACTAGAAATTACTTAACCAACGTGGCTGACATTGTGCTGCTACCAGGTATGTAAATACCTAAGGTCCTAAGATTTTCGTCTTTGGTCCGGCTCTGATTTATCCGCCATACATTTAGCGCCCCCTGTCACAGTTGGAACGTGGGTGCCTTCAGGTGTCATCAATTAAATTCACGGTGGAGCAGCCCGTTTCGGGGAACGTTGCCAGCTTGGCCAGACCAAACTTCTTGAAAAAAGTCCCCTACAATACCAGCTAACTACCTATTTACCACGTCTTGCGCCCTCGTCTCCTGTCGGTCGAGTATTACCTTGGACTCTTTGTCTCGAGGACAGAAGCCGATACCATATATCGTATTAACGAGTGTTCAGTGTCTTGTCTATACAAAAGAGCAGACTCACGAAAGAACACTTCATCTTCATCTGCGACCACCTGCAGTCGCGAACCCGAATCGACTAATCGAGCTCCTGTCTACCACCGGACCCTCCCCCGAATGGCACCGACGCCCTCTCCTTAAGCTCGGCGAACAATGAGCTCCCTAGTATTCGTGGTGTCCTCTCTCGAGGCCATCGCAGCATCTAAAGAAGCGCACAGGAATAAGCAACTCGCCGAACTTACCGAGAAGGCCCTCAAGGCCATCAAGGAAGAGGGTTCTCAGCTACCGGAACCACCAGTTGTTTTTGCGCCTCTGCAGCTAGCGACGAAAACTGGAAGCAGCCAATTGATCAATATCGCCCTCGACTGCATACAGAAGCTTATATCGTCGCCTTACTTCTCCGTGAATGTCCCCAATGGAGCGACTCAAGAAGATGGCACCGAGCAGGCCCCCATGATAGATCGCGCCATTGACACCATATGCGACTGTTTTCAGGGCGAGACCACACCTGTGGATGTACAGAGACATATTGTACAAGCGCTGTTGTCTGCGGTATTGAGTGACAAGATTGTCGTGCATGGCGCTGGACTGCTGAAGGCGGTGCGCCAGGTATACAATGTCTTCTTGCTGTCGAGAAGCGCCGAAAATCAGCAAGCAGCTCAGGGGACCCTCGCTCAGATGGTTGGCATGGTATTTGAGCGAGTCAAGACAAGGCTGCACATGAAAGAAGCCCGTATGAATCTAGGGAAACTGAAGCACAGCTCTAGCAACGTCACATTCGACCAGGCAGAATCAGTCGCTACTGGGAATGATCCCATAGCCGAGGAAGAGGAAGACGATGACGAGGTTGCCCAATCAACAGCAGAAGCCGCACGCTCTGACACACCAAACGAGCCTGGTAATAAGTTGACCCTCAAAGACCTCGAGAACCGAAAGAGTTTCGACGACTCAAATCTAGGCGATGGACCGACGATGGTCACGCAGTTGAAACCACCCAAGAAGGCGACGCGGAGGGTTTCGGAGCAAACGCAAAGCGACACATCGCCTGAGGTCGAGGAAACCGCCGAGTCTCTCGAGGCCGAAGACGAAGTCTACATCCGAGATGCTTACCTCGTCTTTCGATCCTTCTGCAACTTGTCAACTAAAGTTCTCCCTCCTGATCAGTTATATGATTACCGAGGCCAGCATATGCGATCAAAACTCATATCACTCCACCTCATTCGCGCCCTCCTGAATAATCATATGCTCGTTTTCACTTCGCCCTTGTGTACTATTACCAACACAAAAAGCAACGAGTCGACCAGTTTCCTACAAGCCATTAAATTCTACCTATGTCTTAGTATTACAAGGAATGGAGCCAGTTCGGTCGACAGAGTATTTGAAGTCTGCTGCGAGATTTTCTGGTTGATGTTCAAATTTATGAGAGCACCGTTCAAGGTAAGAGACTTCACTTCATGAAAGGTTTCACTCCGCTAATACCACGACTGCAGAAAGAGATAGAGGTCTTCCTCAATGAGATTTACTTAGCATTACTAGCTAGGCGAACAGCCCCGCCCTCCCAAAAGCTCTACTTCCTCAATATTCTCACTAGATTTTGTGCTGATCCCCGCGGACTGGTGGAAACGTACCTCAACTATGACTGCGACTCCCACGTGGATAATATCTTCCAAACTATCATAGAAGATTTGTCAAAAATCGCGATCAGCCCCGTGACAATCACGTCGCTTCAGGAGCAACTTTATGAGGAGAGGAACGCGAATCCGAACAATGGCTCAGATTGGCAACTGAAGGGTATGCTACCACCAGCTTTAAATATCAGAGATATTACGCCCCCAAGCGACCCAGAGCCCGAGATACCCAAGGAGTATTTGATAAAAAGAACGGCCTTAGACTCACTGGTTGAGGCTTTGCGGTCACTCGTCAATTGGTCAGCGGTTGGGCGTCCTGACGTTACTGGTACATCGCGCGATAGCGAAGTGCGAAATTCGGCAGACGACATTCGAGAGTCGATAGACCCTTCAATAACGGATAGCAACTCCCGCCTTGATACGCCATTGCCCCCGTCAACCCCCGTCATTGACGATGATCCCGCTCAGCTGGAGAAAGAGAAGGCCCGAAAAACCGCCCTAGCCAATGCCATACGGCAGTTCAACTTCAAGCCGAAGAAGGGCATCAAGCTATTGCTCCAGGAAGGATTTATCGCAAGTGACACACCCGAGGATATAGCCAAGTTTTTACTTTCGGATGATCGACTTGATAAAGCACAAATAGGAGAATATCTTGGCGAGGGCGACGCAAGGAATATCGAGATTATGCATGCTTTCGTCGACACCATGGAATTTACAAGGAGGCGTTTCGTCGATTCCCTGCGGCAGTTCCTTCAGTCGTTCCGTCTTCCTGGCGAGGCTCAAAAGATTGACAGATTTATGCTGAAATTCGCAAATCGTTATGTAATGGGCAACCCGAACGCATTTGCAAATGCAGACACGGCTTACGTCCTGGCGTATTCAGTGATTCTACTGAACACAGATCTGCACAGTAGTAAGATCGCCAGACGAATGAGCAAAGAAGATTTCATAAAGAACAACAGGGGCATTAACGACAATGCTGATCTGCCTGACGAGTACCTCATTGGCATATATGACGAGATCGCAGGTAATGAGATTGTTCTCAAGAGTGAGCGAGACGCTGCAGCAGCTGCCGGCGCCATACCGGCACAATCATCTGGCTTTGCTTCTGGGCTCGGGCAAGCCCTGTCGAACGTTGGCCGGGACCTTCAACGAGAAGCATATGTCCAGCAGTCGGAAGAGATTTCTCTTCGCTCTGAACAGCTCTTCAAGAACTTATTCAAGAATCAACGAAAGAATGCTGCACAGGCTGGAATCAAATTCATCCCGGCAACATCCTACCGGCATGTCGGGCCCATGTTTGACGTGACCTGGATGTCGTTCTTTTCCGCGTTTTCAAGCCAGATGCAGAAAGCACAAAACCTGGAAGTGAACAAGCTATGTTTAGAGGGGATGAAGCAAGCCATCAGGATCGCGTGTCTTTTTGACCTAGCAACTCCTCGCGAGGCGTTTATGTCCGCTTTGAAAAACACTACCAACCTAAACAACCCACAGCAGATTCTCGCAAAGAACGTCGAGGCTTTACGAGTCATCCTGGACCTGGGTCAAACGGAGGGCAATTTCTTGAAGGAGTCTTGGAAGGACATTCTCATGTGCATCAGCCAACTTGATCGGCTGCAGCTCATCACTCGTGGTGTTGATGAGGGTGCTATCCCTGATGTTTCTAAGGCACGCTTCATGCCACCTGAGAGAACAAACACGAGCGAATCACGCAAGTCGACTGCCTCTGCGCGACGTCGAAACCGGTCCAACCCAGGAGCAAGAGGCTTCTCCATGGAAATTGCTCTAGAAAGCAGGTCCGACGAAGTCATCAAGAGTGTTGATCGGATATTCAGCAACACGGCAAATTTAAATGGCGAAGCTATTGTGCACTTTGCGAAAGCCCTAACTGAGGTGAGCTGGGATGAAATCAAGGTATCGGGCTCCAATGACTCGCCTCGCACGTATAGTTTGCAGAAGATTGTCGAGATCAGCTACTACAACATGACCCGTGTTCGTTTTGAGTGGACCAACATCTGGGCGGTCCTAGGCGAGCATTTCAATAAAGTGGGATGTCATAATAACACAGCGATCGTGTACTTTGCGCTCGATTCGCTACGGCAGTTGTCCATGCGCTTTATGGAGATTGAAGAGCTTCCCGGTTTCAAATTCCAGAAAGACTTCTTGAAACCATTCGAGCACGTTATAGCGAACTCGACCAATCTGACAGTCAAAGACATGGCCCTGCGATGCCTAATCCAAATGATCCAGGCCCGAGGCGAAAATATCCGATCGGGATGGAGGACAATGTTTGGCGTGTTTACTGTCGCGGCACGAGATCCCAACGAGACTATTGTGAACCTGGCGTACGAAAATGTCACTCTTGTGTATAAGACACGCTTCGGCGTGGTTATTTCCCAGGGTGCATTCACAGACTTGATTGTTTGTCTTACGGAATTTTCGAAAAACATCAGGTTCCAGAAAAAGAGTCTACAGGCAATGGAGGCGCTGAAGTCGATAATACCAAAGATGCTTAAAACTCCAGAATGCCCCTTGTCGCAGAAGTCGAATATGGCGTCTACTCCTGACAGCAAGACATTGAAATCACCCGACACTCTGACGAGGCAGCAGAGCCGTACTTCGATTGAAGAAGGCTTCTGGTTCCCGATTCTATTCGCATTCCATGACGTATTGATGACCGGTGAAGACCTCGAGGTTCGATCAAATGCCTTGAATTATTTCTTTGAAGCCCTACTTCGGTATGGTGGAGACTTCCCGTCGGAGTTCTGGGATATACTATGGAGGCAACAACTCTATCCTATATTCATGGTCCTACGATCAAGACCGGAGATGACCAATGCTCTTAACCACGAGGAGCTATCTGTGTGGCTTTCGACTACCATGATTCAAGCTCTTCGCAATATGATCATTCTCTTCACTCACTTTTTCGACGCCCTCGAGTATATGTTGGACCGCTTTCTGGAGCTCCTGGCACTTTGCATATGTCAAGAGAACGACACGATCGCAAGAATAGGTAGCAATTGCCTACAACAGTTGATTTTGCAGAATGTGACCAAGTTCGATAACGACCACTGGGCTAAGATCGTGGGGGCTTTCTGCGAGCTGTTTGAAAGGACAACTGCGTACCAGCTCTTCTCGGCGGCCGCTATTAATGTTCCATCCGTGCTTTCGCCGCCACCTAACGGGCTGGGATTCGAAGTACCCCTTACGCCTACAAGCGAAAGCCCAGCAGACGAAAAGTCACTCAAAATAAATGGTACTGACAAGAGTAGCATTGCCTCGGGGATTGAGTTGGCGTCGGTCACCACTCCCCAGATTCCCCTTTCTGAAGAAGCACTGCGATCACCAACAAATGGCGCTATCCCGGGTCGTCTCGAAGACTACAAACCCGCATCTTCACTCCAACAACAACCTGTGGTGGTGACAGCAGCTCGGCGACGTTTCTTCAACCGAATCATCTCCCGGTGTGTCCTTCAGCTTCTCATGATAGAAACTGTCAATGAGTTATTTTCCAACGACTCGGTCTATGCTCAAATCCCCTCCACGGAACTACTACGGCTGATGGCATTGCTTAAGAAATCGTTCCTCTTCGCAAGGCGATTCAACGAGGATAAGGACTTGCGGATGCGTTTGTGGAGAGAGGGTTTCATGAAACAGCCACCCAATTTACTCAAGCAGGAAAGTGGATCCGCGGCGACTTACATTCAGATCTTATTCCGCATGTTCGCCGACACGTCCCCATCGCGCGCGGAAAGTCGACCCGAAATCGAGAAGGCTCTGATCCCCCTCTGCAAGGATATAATCAAAGGTTTCCTAGCTCTTGAGGAGGAATCGCAACAACGAAACATTGTGGCTTGGCGGCCGGTCGTCGTAGACGTATTGGAGGGCTATTCCACGTGGCCAGACAAGGAGTTTGGCCAGCACATTCACGCCTTCTATCCGCTCGTTGTCGAACTGCTCGGAAAGGAGCTAAGCCCGGATCTAAGGGGTGCCTTGCTCGCCGTATTGCGGAAGACAGGTGAAGTCGGACTTGGCATCGAGGGAATGATAGGTGGTCGCAGAGAGAGCGTTACCAACACTGGTACCAGCACCGAAACGCCTACGGCGGAGCTAGAAGTCGGCGAGGTGGGCATAGAAGGAATGAGAGCATGAGATTTTCGGTCAATCCTGCTATGACACCACTAAATCCTGGTTGTTACGAGACGGCACTGCGATTTGCCTAGAATCTGTTGAAAGATGGAGGATTCGCTGTATACGCAAGTCCGAGTATGAATCATCACAACAAAGGAGGGGTGTCGGAACGAAATGGAAAGCGATTAATAGAAGACTTCGGTCACATCTTGGTGTTTTTGGGTCTATTATACCAGCCAGCTTCTCAGCTGTACGATACAGTTTTGCTTCTTGTTGCTCTGGCTGAACAACCCCGTGTATGTATATAGTTCTTACCTGGTGATCCTATTGTATAATCAAGATTCTCTTCGAAAGGAAAGAAAAGGTGGCCGAGAGAATGTTGCGTATCTCGAGTAGATGGAGAAGTCCTAGCTGATGCCGTTTGACGCCTACGTGAACATCTCGCTTACCAATTGATCGGTGAGTACTTCTCCGGTCGAGTTATAAATATCTCATAAAATACCTAGGGTACCTAATAGCCTACGAGCCAGGGTCCGCGACCACTTCGTATGTATTGCGACATGTGAGAAATTCTAAGGCTAGTTAGATTGAATGATCTGAAAACATTCTACTTGTTTGCCCAGGTGCGCCTAATTTTGGCTGGAGCACTTATGACTCCCCTGGCTCGAAGTTGCAGCAGGTTCTAGCCATGTTTACTGCTGTTATTGATGGTTTGAGAAGGGGGATGAAGATCTTGGGAAAAGGGCTTTGCTGCCATGGGGCCTTATTACCTGCCTTGGTGTAGGAAGTTCTGGACTTTTTTTTTACTTTTTTTTTTTTTTGGTGCACTTTCTTTATTTTTACGTGGCCTGTTCGCGCATACATCACTCCAATCGGGCGTGTTCGCGCGTTCTGACAGGTAGGTTGGCATAGGCGAATTTGGTTCCGACCTCGCTTACGTTACCCATCGTACATCGAGCTACGTGAACGTATATGTGGTGGTGTGGTGTCCATCTCGGCTCGGCACACGTTTGATCTGCCGCGGGCTACCTTAGGTACATACCAGCTAAGCTTTCAACAATTGGAGTGTTTGATTTGTCGTTCTTGGGACTATTTCGTCCTTTCGGCACTTGAACGTAGGGACCGAGTCCAAAATAAGTAGGGGGACGACCGAAAGGGGAGGGAAGAGGTTAGGGACTAGTCAGACTAGATATGCTTCAAGATTGATTATCTGCATGGCGCTGCAAGAGATTGCGATGTTCGTAGGCTGGAGTTACACCCCGATCTCACGAGTCCATCGAGAGAGAGGCAGAAAAGGGAGCCGGGGTGGTGACAAGGATGAAAGAGGACGCCTCAGAGGAATAGAGTAGGTAGAGTAAATATTAGGGAAGTTGGGTATATGCATGAAGTGCAACGGTATATAATTGAGCCAAGTCGTACGAGTGAGCCTCCTTCGTAGTATGGCTGAAAGTCATTCTTCATCTCTGGGGCCTGTGCGTTAAAAGTGGCAGCTTGTCGATTGTAGCGAGCAAGCCATAGGAAGTATATCCAGATACTCGGGGATGGCGAGACCGACGAACGGCTCGCTTGTTTACATTGGAACGTGGACTAGAGTCACCGAGACACCGGCGATGATCCTTTCCCAGGGTATGGTAAGGCACGAGCGGCGCAGGGACGAATCTATGTAGGTTGGGCTACGATGTGATCAAAGTGGTCAGGGTGTCATTAGGGGGCATGCGGCTTATCATTCACCGGGTTGTCTACCAGTCCCCTTCTCTACCAGTCTGAAGTCGATGGCGTGCTTGTACTCATATATGACATTCACCTAGACATATGCGGTGAGTAATGAGTAGCAATCGTGCGCCGATTAATGTATGGTTAGTTCGACAGAGTCTGCAGGACATAGTTGTAGTTGGTAGTCAAGCATATTGGCGCAGGATGACCCATTCCAAGTGGTTTACACGTGCGCTGTTGCTTTAAAGTTGCTCGACTCGACGGACGGATGGTTGCACAAGTAAATGCCTCCCCTCTTCGACATGGTGTTCCAAAGTGGTAAGTTTGGTATGTCGTGTCGCTATCTTGAGGGAGGGAATCTTTATTTTCCCCATTTACGTCGCCGCCTGATAAGGGATAGTATACCAACAATAGGCTATGTCAAGCTCACCTTAACGCGCGGTACATTTTCGCCGTCCCCTTCTCCATCTTTTGCTTCAGCCCTGTATATCTCGGTAGCTGACTAGCTGGGTGCCAGGTAAGGCGGTATCCACTCGGTCTGTATCGCGCTTAGCCTCCGTAAGGGGGTAATAAACTCGCATGGCCAAGAGTCCTTTTGGGGGTCATTCGATATCAGTCCCGTAGTGCTAACCTTAAGGCTGAAGCTGGATGTATAGTGACCCTATTTCGAGAACTAATGCCTCGTGATGTAACCCGAGAAGCTACTGGTCACGATACGACTTTTTAAGTAGTAACCACTCTCTGACATAACCCTACCAGCAGCAAGAGAACTAAAGTACTGTGCTTTTGAGGTGTATGATAGGCTCCTTGTGACAAATGAGAGTGCAAGGAGATTTGAAGAGGGACCGGGTTCGAGCCGTGAGAGGTTCTATAAGTAGGTCGAAGATTACCCTTTTGGGGGTCATGATGCGCTCGCCATATCATTGGCCAATTCCAAATGCCAATAGAAGTCCACTTCCCCCCTTAAATTGTTGATTCTGCGATTCATTACTAAAATAAAAAGTAATGGACTGTGACGTCGTCAGTCTTCTAGAATACTTCCAGTTTTCTTATTCTTGACCAGGTTTGTGTCCAAAGAAAAAGAAATGCGCCTCGGATGTTGTATGCCATGACTAGAGTATCCATAACTAAAGCCCACGTTGACAATAATCCGGTCAAGTCCGAGCGAATCCCTCCTCCATAACGCCCCCGGGAATTCGTTCCGTGCCCCTGAAGTTTTGGCCCGGCACATTGGGACGATGGTCAGCCCTACCGTCCACTCAACCGTAGCGACGTAATATGCTGCATCTAATCCAAAGTGATTACGTGAGACCAAGGTGGTGGATACTACCATGATAGTGGACGAGGGATGTACATCTTGACCGAAACAGAGTGGGAACTCACTTAATTGAGAGCCTTGATACTCATCTCATCCCCCTCTCTTCGTCGTTCAGCTCCTCCTCCGTTCTAGCCTACCTAGGTACCTGAGAAGAGCGGAAACGGTGCCTGTGTGCATTGCCCATTGCCCATCCCTTAATTATATGACCCGGCCCTAACAAATACCTCAGCATGGGAAGAGGGTACATACAATACAGAATCAGCAACTGTCTCGGGAACAGAATTAGTATGAAATCGTTTGTTTCTCGAAAGGGCGCGGCATAGGGTTCTTAACCTGGCATCGCCGCATACCCTTGATTATTCCCGACTCGGCTGAGATCTCAAACGAGGCGGTTAGCCTAACCCTGACAGCCCATCCGGAGACCGTTGCAGAGCCCCAACCTTAACGCGCTGTACCTGGTGCGTCCCCCTGGCCTACGATCCTCGTATTGTGGTACTTCACGTCGGACAGTCCCAAGGTTAGTAACATCTGGTAGCCCACTTACCGGGCAGAAATACTTGGAATAGCTACGCGGCGTGGGGATTGCTGATTCTCCTACAGGCCACCCAGATACGTCCATGTAATTAATAGACGCCTGGCCTCGTCCGGCGAACTTGGATGTAGTCGTCTATGTAGTACCTCTTCTCGGACACGGTAAACTCGCAGCCTGCAGCAATTACCAACGCCAGCGGCATCAAGTGAAGGATATAGGACGTATCTACCGATAGAAGATTTAATCGTGGTCAACTGCGTGGAGCCATGGTCGGAATACCCAAGAGTAACCGGTGTACGTTCTGCAAGCTGCGAAAAACCAAGGTCAGCATGAAGACAAGGCTCCGTCCACTTTCTTCTGCACCAAAACTTCTCACCATCTGACACATTTGTGCGTAGTGCGACGAGAATTGGCCGACGTGCGGCGCATGTACCCGGGCTGGTAAGGTCTGCTCTGGGGCCCGCAACAACTTCAAGTTCGTGGTCAATGGCTGCCATAACGAGGTGCCGACACCCAGAGCGAGCGACTCCGATGATGCCAGCGTATCTTCCGGCGACGGGAGTCGGGCTCAAGACCCAGTTTTCCGCCAAGCCAGCCCGGGCGGCACCATCATCGTCGATATGAAAGAATACACTACCGCTTCGGGAATTGGCACTTTTCACCGAATGCGATTAACACGCCCCCATCGGCCGAGACATCTCCATTGCAGCCGCTCAACACCATCGCCAAGCCCGTCGCCAGTTATGAGCCCTTCGGAACTGCTATCGGCCAGGTTTGTGGCCTGTCTAGAGGCAGCAAAGGGGACAGGCAACGATTTGTTGATATGGGGTCCTTCGATAAAACTGGTACCGCGGCAGCTCGGGTCGGAGAGCCCAGTGTTGCGACACACCGTGGAGTTGGTCGTTAAGACGTGGGCGAACAGTCAGCGGGAATTGTCGCCGGAGACGTGGCTCGACTTGCGACTATACACCCAGGCCTTAGGGAGCCTACAGAAAGCGCTTAAGGAACCCGAGAAGAGCTGCGTGACAGACATTATCGCTGCGCAGGCTATGCTACAGAAATTTGAGGTGAGTAATGGGATCAACAATATGCGTACTGAACAAATGGATACTAAAGATGAATAGCTAGCGTATGACTTCGAACGAGGTACGAATGAAGAAAGACACGCTCAAGGCTTAATCGCTATGACTAGCAGAGGAGGTCCCTGGCAGGGCTTCAACGACCTGGGACTGCAACTCATATTCGACATCTATTATAATATGGTAAGTTGAAGCGTAAAAGGTTTCTTGCTGACGAGTCTTTGATCCCAGCCACATATCACAACATAACTGACAGTGTCGGGGTAGCTGCAGGGTGATGTGCGTCTTGGGAGAGACAGCGTGTTCATGCATAACGAGTGGGCGATGGCTTTTAGACAGGCTATTGACAACAGCACACTGAGGCCAGCGCTTAAAGCAATGTACCGCTTATGGGTTGAGGTGACAGCCTGGCCAACTCTAGTGCGACTAGTCCGCATGCTCTGTCAAAATCGTTCCGATACTATGACGGCAGCTGAGCTTGTCTTCACGGCGACGCCAGTCTCCGACTACTTAGAGAACGAAAACGAAACGACCTTCAGCTCCATGATGAAGTCGGGTGACATAGTTGAGGTAGAGAACCTCCTCAACCCGGATTTATTCCTGACATGCTACCAATTCCGCGATATTGACACGGCGAAATTGTTCTATACGCATGCGTTGTTCAGCATCATCATCGCCCGAACTCTCCAGGAAGCCAACATGGTCCTAGAACACTATGCTCCAAACCTGATGAAGCGATGCAGAGAATACAGCAGACGAATATGGATGACTTATCCCTATATGAGAACTCAAAGGCCTCTCGCGGTTGAATACACCGCCGCGCTGGCCTTTGCCTACGAATCGGCAAACGAGGAAGAACGGGAGTTCTGTATTCGAAGTCTGGAAGATATGGAATATTTCAGGAGGCCACCGCCCATTGGCCGATGGATTGAGGCAACCATCATGGCTAACGTAAAGGGCTATACCGGCCGCTTGCCGTTCATCAAGTCCCAGGACGTTACCGTTGAGCTTTATGGGCTAGGCTGTCGTTGCTGATAATCAAGTAAGATATTATATGGAAAGCTCGTCTCTATCAGTCCACGAGACGACGTGCAAAACCAAGCTTAGGGCGCAGTGTGAGTAGCAACATAGGATATTATGGCAGGAGGCGCTATGTATTGGATCAGATTTGGGTTGATGTGAAGCGATTGTCAGAATATTGGAAGCTCACATGGCGAGACTGGATTCGAAGAAGGATACCCGAAAACACGAGTCTATCTCTTTCCTTCTTGCATTTGCTTTCCGGCGCTAGGAGAATGATATGACCGAGACTACCGTATCTATAGCCACTATTGAGGATTCAATATCTCTTGGATGAATCGGCCTAGATCTTCAGCCTCTTCGGGCACCGTACGCTCAGGCAAGCTAAGGAGTGCTGCCTTTATGGCATTGTCTTGTGCAGTAGCCTCCTTCACAAGACCTTTGAGGGTATCTATTTTGTAAGAAGAAAACGGTGTGATTCGTTGAATACTCAGGAGAGCTTCGAGGGAATCAATGAGATTAAGATGCATCAACATATCCTCTTTGTCAATCATGTGTAAGACGGCAAAATGCAGCAATCCGCCGTTGCCAGAGAAATTTCCGTAACGCTGGTTCAGGTCGGAGAAGTCCGTCCAAGTGACGGCGCGGAAGTTTAGAGCGGCAAGTCGCGGAAGGACCCGAAGTAATCGACCTTGAGCGAGGGATCGCTGTTGGGTGTTTAGGGGACCATGCGTACTGCAAAGCGACAACACTAAGTCGTATATGTCGTGATCGTGGAATATTCGACGCCACATAAGACCTTGGCCGGGAGCTTTTCTGACGGCAATTTCCATACCATTTACGGAGACGCCGTCTGGTGGTCGGGTATCACAGTCAACGTCCAAAAGATCGCCTAGGACCCTGGAACCTTTCTCGCCGACCTCGACTTGTGGCGCGCTCAACCATTGAGCCAGGAAATTGGTGACGAGCTGATTCATCATGGCCAAGATAGCAGCATCTCCTGGCGACCTAGCTGCCTTTTCCAGGACGGTCATAGCGAGGATATTTGCCGATGGCGCAGGAGATCGCAAGGCCTGGATTAAGGCCTCTTCGGATGCCAAGGCTAGCGCCTGGGTAAAGTTGACAGGCCCGAGTAGCTTGATCGCCAAGCTACAAATAATGGTTGGATCTTGCTGGTACTGCTTAAGAATCTCAGTGATCTTTGGAAGCAGACGTGGAAGCAAAGGCGGGATGTTGGCGTCTATCGAAGCGCAACCTGATTAGTGCTGGTCATCCACCAAGAATGACCCGGGTAGGCTAGCTAGCATACCAGTAAGCTGAAGCTCGACATCGTCGAACAATTTGGGAGTTGGTGATAGTGTCGGATCCGCCAGAAGGTCGTCTAGATGCTTGTCTAGGTCGTCGACGCCGCTAACGGGAATGATATCTGTGTCCATCTTGACGGCAACCCGACTCATCGTCGATGGTAGGAATAGGTTCAGATGATGAGCTTGCTACAAAATACGGGCAAGAACACAAGCAGCCTAGATTATCTGAGATCTTGCTTTGACTTATAAGTTCATCGATCCAGGCAACCTTGAAGCCGTGTAGCGTGTACGGAATAGGTAGTATTAATTGGAAGGACTAAGACTGCTGCCAAGCTATGGGCTAGGTTAGCTGTTGGTAAGGAGGGGCAAGGATAGACCTGCGGGGCTACAGTGGCTGAAGCTTCGAGCGCGGGGTATTTGTGGCGGCACTTTCCAAGTTATGGATCTGGCAGTCTGGGACGTATTGTACCTGGACTAGCCAGAAACCCCACCGAGTCCCTGCTGAAATTTTGGGAGCTCAACATCGATTTCATTCTTCTGCTTCATCCGCCCGCATTACAGCAACATTTTCAAGGTTAGTTGCCTTTGTCGCGAACTCGGCAGCAGCATTCGCCACTCTCCGACTTTTACATCTATTTCCTAGACGAACCTATCCTGATCTTCTGAAGAGGGTTGCTTCATGTATCGAGATGTCTGGTCGCGGTAGAGGAGGCAGAGGCGGCCGTGGTGGTCGCGGCGGCTTTGGAGCCGCTCGCAAGACAGGACCTCAGGGCATGCCCGGCGCCGACGACCCATCCCTGCAGTTCAACGACAAACCGCAAGACACATATCCTGTAAGCATCCAATGTACCACCTTGCGCTAGCACGGCGTCACGACGTATTGGTACGAGATTGCTAATAACGCTTCCCATTGCAGAAATCCTATAACCCGCCCGTAGCCCCCCCGCTCGACGAACCCGAAGCGCGCGCCGTCGCCGCCTTCGTATCGTTCCGCCAGGCCTTTCACGGCACGCCGTTCTACACGCACCGCCACATGACGATCGGCGACGACGGCGATGGGACGAGCTCGAAGCCTACCGACCCTGTGCGCCGCACCTACGGCCAAGAACAGATCAACGCGCGCTTCGGCGTCAAAAACCGCGCGACCATGGACCCCTTCCTCGCGGTGCCTATGTACAGCCACCAGTTCGTCGACGAGACACGCACGCTACCCGAGCTGAAGGTGCGTGCCGACGACTATGTCCGGGAGTTCTTCCCGGAGGAGCTGTGGGGCACGCTCGAGGGCAGGGACGCGGGCGGACCCAAGGGCGGATTCGTCGGCAGCATGCGGAAGGACAGAGAAAAACGCGGTACCAAGCGAAAGGCTACACTTATAGTCGACGGCGATCCGTTCGCTAGCGACGACGAGGTCGACGGCCACCATAACGTACGCAAGCGCCGCGAGAACGAGACCGATGAGGAGCGCAAGGCCCGCATAGAAGCCGCCATCAAGGACGGCGAGAAAGAAGACGGCGAGGCAAAAGAGGATGTCGATCTGGACGAGGAAGAAGCCGAGATGTCGCAAGAAGATGACGAATACGAAGATGACGATGGCGGCGACTACGACGCCGAGCAATATTTCGACGGAGGCGACAACGACGATTACGGTGACGATGAGGGTGTCGGGGAAAGTGCAATGGATTTTTAAATGGAAGGACGGACTTCAGCCAAAAGGCACGGCTGCATTGGGATCGGCGTTCGCGTATAATGGCATTTGGATATATTATATATTTCAGTCGAGGTCGTGCCATGCTTGTGGCAACCTTCTGGATGCAATTTTATACAGATTTCGGCAACTAGACAACTCACTTTTTACATTTACATGCTCGGGCGCTTCTAAAAATTCTCTACTACCAGAGTCGCTTGTCGAGTGTCCTACGTATTATTTTTGTTTAGACTAGGGCATGGTGCCTCCCCATCGATTTCAGGGTCAGAATGAAATTTCAAGCCGAATACGAAGTGTCCAATTCACTGAGCCGCCGAGAAATGAAAGAAAGCATCAGCAGAGTTAAGTCAAACGTTCTGAATTACTACTCTATCCACACGCTCCTCTAAACGAACTCCTAATCTTGGACCCCCTTTTCTCGCTATGCTCGCTCACCTGTAATGCCTAAAGTCCGACGAGTAGCAAGTGAGCAGGTAAAAGGCGTAAAAAAAGAGAGAGAAAAAGGAGAAACGAGTGGGAAAGGGAAATCACACAGCTGTAGATGCACGCAACCCCGATTTTGCGACTAAAAGGGAAAGGAAAATAGGAAAAAAGAGAAAAAAAAAATAGAAATAAAAATAAAAAGTCACCAGCAGGCACCGGACCAGTAACTCGCCTCCACACCCCCTAATCTGCGTATGCGTGTGCAGGAGGGAAGATACCCGTAACCGTGAGCTTAAAAATAGCTACGCATAGCATCTTCGTAGCCGGTCCCGCCCTTCAGATCCTGCTCGAAATTCTGCTGGACGTCGAGCACTTCGCGGATATGACGCATGCTCAGGGGCTCACTCTTATTGACGGCGAGGGCCTGGGCCGTGCCGATGGTATTCTTGATCTGGCGGCCGTTGAGCTTGTGGCGCGCCAGGCTGTTGTAGTCATCCTCGTTGAAAGGCATGAGATCAATGCCCGCCACGACGCGTGCGCGCTCGATGAAGATCTTGAAGATTGCCTTCTTTGCCTTCGTGTCCAGGTCCTCATACCGCAGCGCGATATGGATCCGCGACTGGAACGCGTCATCAAATGTCTACGTTCAGGTGTTAGCTTGCCTCCAATAACCAATACGTCGTGGTGCCGGAAGGCTTACTTGTACGCGGTTTGTAGTTAGGAACAGAATGCCTTGGAAGTACTCGAGCTGTCGCAAGAAAATGCTCACAAGAGCATTTCGGTGAATATCCTGCATGTTTCGCTTCTCTAGGAAGACATCTGCTTCATCCAGCAGGAGTATCGCGCCCCAGGCGTGACAGATGTCCAATACCTTCTGTAGCTCAGCCTCCAGGTAGCGAGAGTCGGTACCTAAGTCGCCAGCCGAGACCATGTACAGTGGGCACTTGAGGAGTTCGCTGATTCCCTCTGCAGTCAAGGTCTTTCCGGTTCCAGGGGGGCCGTGAAGGACAGCAACAAGACCCTTGCCCTTGCCCTGAATAACATCGTCTATACTAGAGGCCGGATGATATTTATGGGACTCGACGAGAGCCTTTTGAATTCAGACGTTAGCAGAGACTTCAACGATAGCCGCGAAGGGTGTGCGCTAGGAGCCTGACTCCCAGGGTCATAACTCCAAGAAATACACGTCCACTTACCTTGACAATCTCCTTCGTATTAGGTTGGAGAACCAAAGAGTCGTACGCATGCTCGTTCCATGTGATCTCTTTAATCCCGGACACAGTAAACTCGAGCCAAAGCTTTTCGGCGAAAGCGAATCCCAAGACGACGGGCGAGGCAATGAGATACTCCTCGTCGCTGAATACAGGCGGATTAGAATCCTTGTCGTCTCCCTCGGTAGCGTCTTCGCCATCTTTTGTAGCCGCGTCCTTATCTTTTTCATCTTTGGTGGAGACCTGATCTAATTTCTCCTTACGAGGCTCGGTATCGACGAAATCCTTGGGAATGCGTATGGTGCGGACTTGCCCCTTATTGTCCTTGATGACCTTGGTAACGAATTTGGTCTTTCCACCTGTACCTTGGTGATCTCCTTCGATCTCCTCGAGACCAGCATCTCCTGCGTCATCATCAGAATCCTCACATCCGCAGCCTTCGCCCTCCTCGTCACTATCTTCGTCGTCGCTAAGGACATCATGATCCTTAGGCCGAACAAGTGAAACAGGATAGTTGGGATTGATACGCCGATGAATAGCTGGATCGACCATAATGCGGCCGTTAATGTTGACTCTGATGACGGACTTCTTCTTTTTCTGGTAGGCCATGCCATTGTGGCTCTTATAGTGCACGCCACCAAGGCTCACAAACTTCTTGCCACGATCAATAAGGTCTTTGCGCAGCTGAGCTTCGTTTTTGTGGTACTTGAGAGGATAGCAGCTGAGACTGGTAATCTTACGAGCTCCTCGGAATTCCGGTATCTCCTCTGACATGCTACCGAACCCAAACTGCTTACCATCGTATTCGAAGTACTGTCATGGTCATGTCAGTAATCACGGACACGAGGGGGGAAACGTGGCATGGAGGACTGGTTAACTCACCTTCCCTTCGATGTAATAGAACTCGCCCCTTACTATACTGTAGTGTTTCTCTGCAACGTCGACTTTGAAGACTCGAGGTTCATCAACGGAGCCATACGTTGTAGTGTACGCAAGGGTGTTGGGTTTCCATAATGCCCATAGAAGGTCAAACGTGATGAGGCCGTTCTCTAGCATAGGATATAGGCTACATAGGCTCGTAAGTCATGTGCTATGTCAGCTTGATAAGAACAATCGTAGAAACTTACCTCTTCTTCGTTTCAGCATGATCTATATCAAGATACTTGATCAAGACTCGAAGATGTCGTCGCTTCTCGTCAATCCACTTCTGAACCTTTTTACGTTCTTTCCGTGAATCCCCCTCCGGCTCGAGGTACTTAAGGTTATTCATGTGTCCCCGCATATCCTCGAGGAACCTGTAATCAGTCAGCGGAAGACTCATAGACTAGCCGGAGTACGAGGCGATGAGCCCAGCGAAACTTACAGGAACAACATTTTCGGGTCGAGTTTAGGTGTTTCTTCAACGAGACTGACACCCTTAACGCTACCTATGACATCCTGAAGAGCTTCTCGAAGTTGTTTACTCTTTATGTCGACGATGGTGGTTTTATATTTGCCTTCCCAGTCAAATGTTCTGCGCACGTGAAACAAGTACTCGTCGTATTGTGAGTTGTTGGCGTTCTCGGCGGTATCCTGCAGCTTGTAATTATGAATCTGGGAATCCCACACCTGATCGACGCGCTTGAACTCGAGACGTTGAACGGTGGACTTGCCAGTACGCCCACTCTTAACCTTGGTGGATTTTTTCTGGTTGCCAAAGCCCACGTCTTCCAAATCGAAATCATCAGGAGGTGGCAGTCTACGACTCGTGGGCGGCGGCGCGTTACTCTTAATACCGCGGTAATACCGTTTGAGATTGAAGGGGTCGTCGTTTCCATTAAGAATCACATTGCTAGCACCCACGGGACTTAGGCCGGGGACACCAAAGCCTCCAGGTGCAGCCAGAGTACCTGGCCCAAAGGGGCTCGGGTTGAGTGTAGGCGCAGTGTTGAATCCAGGGTGGCCAATGGCCACGTTGAAAGAAGCTATCTGCCGCTGCATCTGTGTCATCTGTAGTCGCATTTGCGCAAGCTCTTGCTCCAACGAAGCTTTGCTAGAACCCTCGTTATTGTTGATATCGGATTCATCGTAGGCCGCGGCGTCCGAGTCACTCGTATCGGTTTCGGAGGCTTTGCTTTGGGACTTGACTGGTTTGGTGGTCGTTTTGGAAGATTTAGACGGCTTCTTCTTGGACTTCCGGAGATCCTGACGTTTCTTCTGGAGTCGTTTCTTCTTCAAGTTCTCTTCGATCTCGGATGCGGACTCGGACTCGGACTCAGTCGCATCATCTGAGGATGAGTTGGTATTCTCGTCCTCACTACCCGCAGAAGAGCTTTCACTACCAGCGGAAGATGCCATCTTGGACTTACTAGACTTTGTCTTCTTGTCCTTCTTGCTAGTCTTGCCACCGGCCTTCTTATCGTTTTTGGGCCCCTTGATCTTCTTGGTGGTGTCCGGAGGAGTGGTCGACGGCGTATCCGCGACAGAGCCACTCTTAGATTCGTCATTAGTGGGAATATTGCCTTCGCGACGCTCGGCCGAAGGGCTCGTCTTAGCCTCTTGCGACTCCATCTTGAGATCAATATTGGAGGCCATGTCGATTGCAGCGCTTGAAAAGGAGTCAATCGACGGACACTGCAACTGATCGCGCTCCCGCTCAAGGCACGAATCAAGAAGATATGCTTGAGAATTATTCACGAGCAAACAATAAATTGTAGAAGAGGACCGTCAATGTCGAGGATTAACCTGAGGGCCAAAGGCGGGGGAAATTCACTTCTTTTCCTTTTCGTTGTGGGAACAATCAAATACTTCAATCCTCGTGGATACTCATGACTGGTCTGACACTGTGACCGAAGCACACCATGTTAGTGGAAAAGGGAACCTTTCTGTCAACTTTTTTTTCCCAAATAAAATGGGGAGGGGCGCAATCAGTTTGTGTAATAAGAGGTGCCAAATGTCAAATTCTCCTTGGACAACTTTTATCCAACAAAGTCCAGAGTCCGTTGCCACGCTGTGCACGGCAATACAAACACACCTTTCATCCAATAACACCGACTCCTCCTAATACGAAGGATGTTTGGGGCGCTGTACGTACCTATTCAGTAGTAGATACTGGCCTTGGCGCAAAAGTGATGCCAAACAACTCTTAAAGCGGATAGATGAGATGAGACGAGGAACGGGAGTCGGGACTTGGCCCTGGAGGTGAGACGACGTCAGGTTTTCTAGTAAGGTGGAAAAATATATGCCTAAAGTAAAGGCCCGGAGCGACGTCTTACCAAGCCGAGAATATAACGGGGATGGAGTCACAGAGGTTGTGGCATAGAAAGGAAAGGGATTCTGCTGCAGGTGGTACAGTAAGAACCTTGTAGGAATGGATACGGCAGGACGGGAGATGCAAATAGGGGTGGAATAAGTTAGATCGAGCAGGAGCCGTGCAAAATATCGAGTAGTACAGATGAAAAATCCCAAATGGCGACGACAATGGCAACAGGTTTGATCAAGTGCAAAGGAGAAGGAGAAGTAAGTGATCCAGTTGGGACCGGGTTGGCTCGATTGACCCGAGCTGGAGTTTTCAGGACATGTGCAGAGACCTACACAGGAACAAAGACGGCATACACCTGTATCTACTGTGAAGAGAGGAAGAGAGACAGGGCAATAGGTTTTTATATACGTGATACCGGAAAGTGGCGCCGATCAAGCCAACGACAAGTACACACGGCTGCAGGCCGCAGGTCGCAGGCATCGTGCTAGGGACTCTCATGTACAATAACGTAGGCGGCATCCTTACTTACGGTACCTAGCAGGCACGGCAGCGGATTGGCCTATGGGGAAGGACTTAGCAGCATACATGTATCATGTATCTAATTCCTAGATTGGTTGGCTACACGGCATGACGGTAGCGCTGCTACGGCCTGTTCCATTTGTATGTTCTGTATAAGAGCAGCAGCAGAGTCGCAGCAGCAGTCGCAGCAGCAGTCGCAGCATCCGACGGTAAGGTGGGGAGTATGGGAGTGCAGCCCCGTGATGTTGCTGCTGTTTGGCAGGGATCCGTGGCTAAACTATATAAAGAGTAAAAATAAGTGGAATGAGTCGAATACATTTTTAATGTTAGCTGAAATGTTAGAAGAGCCAGGGATCATAGAGAGTTATCTCTTGAGAAAGATTTTCAGGTCTCTTATAAGCCGTTCACGCCTGTTCACCATCCATTATCCATAAACATGAGGGAGGTTAGTAGGTAAAAGCAGGTAAACTGCAGGTACCTAGGTAGGGAGATAGTCGAGAGTCCCAGGCCCCCCAAAGCGACCCCACTATTCCCACAACACACGGCACACATATAACATTGGAACTTCAAGATATTCCCAGGTGCTTTTGGAAAGGGAGGCTTGGCTATTCCTTCTAGCTTGGGATAGCTTAGGAGGTTAGCTAGGGCTGCCTTTTTTTTTTTTGAGGACCCTCTTACAACGCATAGCGTAACGTGCCGTACTCGCTCCCAATGCAACTGTCGTACATGCCTTACAAGGGAGTCAGGCAGGTTAGGCAGGTAGGCCGAATCGTAGGCCGATTAATGGTCGAATAAGAACATTTAACGGCCTTCATTTGTATGCGTGGTATAGGTGAGCTGCGTGGTCGCCTTAGCTGCCTCTAGAATTCTCCAGTCAGACCGTCCGCCCTACTCTGTCGCTTGACGCTGATGCTGCTGCTGCTGCCGAGGGCGGCTCGTGTCAATGCTACTGTAATCCAGCAGCATTGCCTACACTGCCTACTCCAAATGCTAGCACGCCTAATCATAGGTTCGTTAAGCGACAGGGAGCCGATGCTCGAAGAGGTATAATGCACGACATACACAACGTACTCGTAGAAGGCTTGCGGTATAGCTGCACGAGGCCACTAGACCCGGCCCTCATATGATGGGGAGCGCACATATGATATGATCAGCGATATGAATACCCCCGAATATTAGCTACCTCTTAGGGAGCTAGGGCATGCACAAAGGTACAATACATAGCAGTTGGTAGATGTACTGCGCCTGGCAGGCTAGGAGGCGTCACAGACGGCTTGTGACTCTTATCGGCCTCTTAGCCGATGCCGATCAGACTACGGCCCTAAGGCAACACTCGTGAACGCCTCATAGGCAACCGAGTGGAGGGCAAGGCTGAAGCCTGAAGATCCAGTACCGACTACAACCAGCTGCATGAACACAGCTGTGTACCTAGTACCACGTAGAATTAGCCAACTAAGTTCATACAGATTCCGGTCACGCCGAGAATCTAGAAACTTGTTGATCCTTATGAAGCACGCGTCCCATCGCGCAGCCTTTCGAAAGAGCCGCCATTGTATTTCGATCAGGCAGGCTTTAACTGGAATGCTACGATGCTCTGCATCTGTATCCCATTTATATCCCATTCACCGAACACGGTGATATTTCTCCGTGGAGCTCGCTGCCAGCCTCGGGAGAAAATCAATTCGATCAAGTCGGAAAACCTACGGGAGCATGGGAGTATATTCCGTATGTGAATGCAATGAATGCACCTTCATAAGTACCAACGGCCTTGGCTGTTCGTTAACTTTGCAGCGCTACACCGACATTGTTATCCAATCAATTCGGGCGCTGTATGGAAGCCTCGCCTCAACAAAACAGTCCCAAGTCGGCGGACATATCCATGAAGCATGTAAGAATCTGTTCGAATCCGTCTGAAGTAGATCTGCACGAAGAGATCGCACCGTTCGTGTCATGGCTGTGGCATTTTTATTCCTTTTAACCGCCACGAAGCACCTTGGGAAGGCAGGGTTCGTTTGGGGTGTTTTCATCGCTCCTATTCCGCTCCTGGCACGGTAACCTGCGCCGTCGGTGCATCGGGAGTTTGCAGAAAGGAGGACAAGGCCATCGCGGTGACTAATAATTCAGATGAGTGTAACTTATTACTCGGCAGTCAGTGCCTAATCTCGGAGCCGCAATCCAATGAGAAATGCCCGCCGGTATAGCTAAGCGGTATGTTGGCGAATAGGCAGCGTTTTGCGTGCATGGGATAAGAGCGCATCTGCCTACCCCTTACTTTGTAGGGACGGACAAATACGCAGGTGCGCAAACAATTCCAGAATAGGGCGCCGATAAATCATGATGAAGCCGCTACCTGGAACTTGCATGCTTCACCTTATGAGATGAGAGGAATCTTCAGGCATTTGGCTTTTATTCAGCCGTTTCCTTCTCTAACATGATATGGATAGAGAGATATAGGTTAGGCGGGTTGTAAGTGAATTGGAGACCATTATTACACTAACAGGGATCAACATATCTTCGCCTTGACAAACTGAATATCCCAATGCAACTAGGTTAATAACCTTAGTATTGTGAGACTATCTAGGTAGGTATACAAGTATCCCCCACAAGACGTCCTGGACGTCATGGAAGCTTGCAACCTTGTTTGTTCTCCAACTAAAACATCGTGGATCCAAGTTGGATTGGAAGGAGAAAAACAAGGAATTCATTCTTTTTTTATTCTGTATACGCAAACGCCCATAGTAGTAGGGCCTCAATTTTTTCTCATTTGCCATTGCTATGATGCAGTTAGTTAACTGATTTCTTAGCTACTACATTAATACACCTAGTATCTGAATTGTCCGTTGTGCATTCATTTATCTTTGTTCCTCGAACTCCACTGTCGCAACAAGATTTCGACCAACGTGTGCTTTCCCTGCTGGCTTTTGAAGCTACCAAAAGCTTGGACGACACTGCTCATTCTTGAAGAGAGACCGCACTTGCCGACTTCAACGTACCTGGGTAAATATGGGAGGTCTCAACTGGAGGAAACTTCTAGGGTGGGATCGCCATCCGTCTCACAACCATCACGACTGGTCACTCTACGAAGCGCGCCGACAACGTAAGTCAATCGATCATTCCGCTACAAGGCGTGCAATACTCCCATCTAGGAGACATCCGCCCTTGATCAATTATGAGCTCTTTGGCTGATAGACGTCGGGCAATCCGATATGAAGTCCTCCCTCTCCATCGTGACGAATCCATCGTATCAGCCATTCCCGCTCCTGAAGTTACCAAAATCGCCCTTCGTCTACGATACCTAGTCGAGCAATGTGTCCCGTGCGAACTCGAAGAGCAACAGATCACCAAGCCCCATAGCAGAATCATCACCCCCAAGGTGATCAAGGCCGCAAAGGAGGCTGGTGGATCAGAGAACCGCTCTTGTGTCGTTTTCTGCCTCTTGGTCGTTAAGCGCTGGTTTAAGCATCAAGCTATTGTCGAACTCTGGGATGCAGATTTACACCAAGTCCGGGCTGTCGCCTGTGAGGTAATCGCGAAGCAGATAATCGAGACCGAAGACGACTTGGCCTACCTGCTACAGTCCGTTCTGCTTAAGCGTTACTCCATCGTGGTTGACGGCGAGGCCACTCCCCCCGCCAACGTCATTGAGAAAGCCGTTGACCTCCATGCATTGCGTGTGATTGGCTCCTCGGGCTACCAGAAGTGCATCAATTATCTCTGGAGAGGCTGGCTTGTCCAGGATGAAAATGACCCGGCGAGCTTTGTCGACTACAAGGATCGCGACAACACCACCTTCTGGCCACATCTCGACCCTGATCGAATGCGTGCACCCATGTACCAGAATGCCTTCCAGCTGATCATCTCCATCGTCTACCTTGCTCTCTACACGGGTGCTATCAACACCATTAACCCTGGTGGCGACCTGGACTTCGTCGAAGTTCTCCTGTACATCTTCACGCTTGGCTTCATTTTCGATGAACTCACAAAGTTCTATAAAGCCGGCTACCATATTCTAAGTTTCTGGAACGCATTCAACAATATCTTGTACTCACTACTGATGGTTTCGCTTGCTATGCGCCTGGTCGCCTTCACCCACTCATGGGATGACGGTAACTCTCGGCTCAAGTTTAACCAGCTATCGTATAACTTCCTTGCGTTCACATCACCTTTTTTGTGGGCGCGCTTGCTACTGTACATGGACTCATTCCGCTTTTTCGGCTCGATGCTTGTCGTGCTGAAAGTGATGATGAAGGAGAGCATAATCTTTTTCGCCTTGTTGGTTGTCGTTATCATCGGTTTCCTGCAGGCGTTCATAGGGATGGACTACGCCGATGACATGGCAGGAGAGGACACCATTTTCATCCTCCAGGCTATGGCTAATGCCATTATGCAATCTCCAGACTTCAGCGGATTTGAGCGTTTTAGTCCGCCATTCGGAATTATTCTGTACTATCTCTTTACATTTGTTGTCATGATTATTCTCTTGAATGTGCTTATCGCCCTTTACAATAGCGCTTACGAAGATATCTATGACAACGCCGACGACGAATTCCTTGCGCTATTTTCTCAAAAGACGGTCCAATTCGTACGCGCTCCCGACGAAAATGTTTTCATTCCCCCATTCAACCTGATCGAGGTATTCCTATTGATCATCCCCTTCGAATGGTGGATGCCCAAGGCTCAGTATGAACGCCTCAACGACATCGTGATGGGGATAATTTACTTCCCGTTACTCTTTTGTTCTGCCTTGTTCGAGGTTAAGTCTGCCAAGGAGATCCGGCGCAACAGAAGAAGGGGCGAAGATGACGATGATACCGAGGAGGAATGGGAACAAATGGCGGATGAAATAGACTTTGAAGGCGAAGGCTGGGCTAAAAAGGTCGACGACAGTAAAGCCAACGTGGAAGACGATCCTGCCGTACTTGAGGTCCGAAAATTAAGAGACGAGGTGGAACAACTGAAGAGTCTCATCGAAAAGCTGAGCACGACTCTTAATAGCAAGACTGACGATGAAAGTAGCGAGAGTCTACTGTAGCGCGGGCCTATGCGTGGTATTTATCGGCGGTGGTTGAGGATTGTTTAATTCAAAGCCTAGTTGATATATATTTCTTAGGCGCTTGGCTCCTTTTCGGCTTTTTATCTGGTTATCGGACTGTGTCGGATTTATGTCATTCACAGGTTTTGTGGAAGATATTTGCGTTTCGTATTCACGAGGATATGACAATAAGACGACTCTTATGAATGGTTCAAGCCACCTGCCTACCTGCCTTTTACGACAGCCTCGACATAACAATCAATTATCTCTTCCACTGCCGAAGGGTTTACAAATGGATGACAAGGTTAGCATGAAATAGCTAGATACCTCATAGATGCCTACGTATTAATAAGCTACGATCCGATTTTTGGTCAAAAGCAATGCGATGGTTACATTGAGGGGCTCGGGAGACTGAAGGTTAGAACTGACAAAGTGACTAACCGATATCTTAATTACAGCCATCTTGTAACGCTTGCCCTATGCCCGGACGCCCCCTTATAAGAAGACTCTTTGACTATTCGAAAGACACTTAAAAAGACCCCATGAAACTGGCGAGATACTGGGGACTCTTTCAAGTCTGGAAAGACAAAGCCGTCCATCACTATCTACCCAGGCACCAACGCAAAATTGCAGGTCATTGGCACAAGTTGAACAAGGGAAGAGCCCTGGACTGAAAGGGCTTTAACCACTTGCCGTCATGTCAGGTTGGTATATACCATATCCTTTCCGCCTTATTCTCCTCCCCTTTGCAAAACACAGCACGGAACCAAATTATCACACCACATCCATACCCACAGAGAAAAAACGTCAAGACGACGCTCAATTTCAACCTCTATTCAACCAACCAAGTTCATTCGTACATCACCCATCCAAAATGACTCACCACCACCGCGCCTGCGCCTGCACCCACTGCCGGTGCCGCAACTTCGCCCAGGAGCCCGAGTGCTACTACCACTACGACGGGGAAGCCGACACGTACACGGCGTCGTCGTCCCTCGAGCCGACGCCGACGCTGTGCCTCGTATGCGAGCGCGCGGAACTCGCGGGCAAGAACGAGCCGACGTACCGCGGGTGCCGGTGCACGTGCAAGTGCAAGCTGCAGCGCGAGGACGGGTCGGCGCTGTGCGGCGACTGCGGCGAGCAGAACCGGCTGAACCCCCGGCGGCACCGGCCGCATGGGGACCATGCGGAGGTGAGGTAAATAGGGGGTGGGAGGTGGGATCTAGGGCATTTGCGCTTATAGGAGACTGGTGAGAGCATCTAGGGATTCGAGATGGAAGATTGCTATATTGGGCTATGTTGTAATTGCTTGCTGGATACCTAGGTATATTAGTGGTATATTGATAATTCTGAATGATCATCGTAGTTCGAGCCACTTACCGTGCAAGGGGCTAGCATCGTAGCCTTTTCCTTCTGGCATCATGGTATGGCCGACATTTTATCGACATCAACTTCACCCTACCTTTTTGGAACGCAACAATGGTAGGTAGCGGTTGTATACAGGTATGTTTAAAGTGGTAGATTGAGATTGTCCAATTTTAGCATCGTGGCGGTGTATACGGATGTGCCATGGCCAACGGCATCCATCTCGTACGCTTCCCTTAGATACAGGACATAGGTTTTCCTCGAGGAAAGGCATGGTGCCCCAATTCAGAGATGGTGCGCTAAGCAAAATAAGAGACCATTGCTACTGGAGCGCTTAGATCTTCCGAGCCCAATCACTTCGTGCCACCCAACTTCGCAACCTCTTGCCATAGATGTAGCTAGGGATCGTAAGAAGACTAATCCCTAGGTTCAGGATCGCGATGCCAATGAACAAGGTCTTAGGTCCAAACTTAGCTAGCAGTCCATTCCCAACAGTTGAGGCGATAAAGCTCAGAAGCGCCTTAACGAAGTTGATTGTCACAAAAGCCTGATTGGCATCCTTCGTATGGCAATCAATAACGTAACTGATCGAGGCTTGTGAGGCAAAGGGCACGGCTATCGAATGCATGGTGATCCAAACCAAGCACCACACAAGGGGTAAACCTTCGGAGGCAGATATTCCAAACCCAATGAAGCCGGCAGTCGATAATGGTATGGCGACTACCATGAGGATGAGACGGAATTCCGGCTCGAAGATTCCATGATTATAGCGACGAGCTATCCAAACTGGGATTGCATCGGCCATCCAGCCAGACAAGGGCGAAAAGATGAGCGCGCCTATGGCTAAGGGGACGTTGGTCAGGCCGATCTGAGCCGGGTTGAGGTTATATGGGGGCGCCGAAAAGATGTTGACGGATAGGACACCGATCGTCAGTAGCCAACAGAAGAAGGATGCGTAGACAAGAGTCGAGAAGATAACAGCAGGAAAGCAGATGAGGGTGAAAGGCTTGACCACACCCTTCCAGAAGGACTCGTCAGATAACCGGCCACGGAAGAGGCGAAGCTGGCTCTTGTAGCTCTCCTTGGGCTCACTAGCCGGATCGTCGCCCTTGAGGTCCTTGAAGTCTACTGATGATGCGCGGGAATCTGGGCGCTTTTCACCATGCCTCCTGGCCCCTCGGGATGTTGTGTACGTGGTTTCAACGACGAAAAAGTACATCAGGGGCAAGATTAAGCAGAAAACAAGCGCGCTAATTGCGAATGTCCCTGGAATCCCCATAGACTCAATGACGAAGCCCGAGATGATCTGACCTAGCAAAACGCCTGTTCCAAGCATGACACCCCAAAGTGAGAGACGAAAGCCTCTTTGGTGAACAAAAAACAAATCGGAGACCGTAGATGTGACCCTTGTGGTTAGCTTCATTAGCTACCTAGTCAGAGCGAATAGGAGTTACACATGATACTTACAGGGTTTCCAAGGGCGCAGATGAAATGCCCTGAAAAATACGCATCGCAGCCAACGAAGGGAATGACTATAAGGTCTGTTAAAATGGTTTAATAAAGCGACCGCAGATCAGCCTACTTCCGCAAAAGTGCCCCAGACGTTAGAGGCCAATAACATTACCGCTGAAATCACGAAGAACGGTCTTTTCCCCCAAATATTTGCCCCTGATGCCGTAAAGAAAGTGACCGCGCCGGTAAAGAGAAGAATAGAGCCAACCATGAAGGTAGAGACAGTGTCAGGGGCAATATTGAACTGCTCGCTTAGGAGTAACAAGCCTGGACTAATCATAAGCCCCAACGAAGTCGTAACACCCGAGCTGAAAGCCAGAATGATCATTATTGAGTTCTTCTGTATCGTTGACCACTGTATACATTAGTACTGGTCCCTTAACCACCACTTATAAGAGGTACGAACATTAAGCGGATCGTTCGGCGAATCGCTCGGCTGCGGGACAAGTATAATATCGCCATCCTTTTTCAAGTCACCGGTGCTCGCTAAGGACGGATGTTCAGCTTCAGGGCCATGGTCGGGATAACAGCGCAGTCACTAACCTGCATCGAAGGATGGTCCCTGCACCTCACCTAATTTCGAAGTTCCCGGAGGCCTGTCCAGGTATTTATCTTCTAGAATACCAATACCCATTTTGGAGAATTTGAGCTAAAGAAAAGAATGGCGCCCGAAAATAATAAAAAGAAACGGGCATAGAAAGTCAAGCATTATATAACACAGTGAAAGCGAAATCAAGGATATACAGAAAATACGAAGGTAAGACACTGCCTGCAGTGCCTGGTCGGACGGTTAAGGTCGAACGAGAGAAGGGATAGAGAGAAAGGAGACAAGATATACAAGCTATTGATAACATCTAAAATACCTATTTCCATAGCCCTGCGGGAATCCCTGCGCAAGGATAGACTATAGGTGATTGGCAATAGCCCACCACGCATTCGCGATAAAAGCTGTCCCTTTTGTCAAGCAGTCGATCATCGGATGGGGGCATGTCAGGCATGAAGATGTCGCAGGACTAGGGTGGCCTAGATGGGTATCGCATTATCAGCAGAGCAGCCACCAAGATGAGCAGAAACACGCCGGTAAGCCCAAATTCAAACTTGCCATCCTACAATTATGGTAGGTCAGTGCGACTGATCCTCACCTCGAGTCTCCCGTCTTGGTACGTCCATGGTTTGTGTCGTGCGTGTGTCAGGCGCAATGCGGGCCCTCGGCGCGGATCACCAGGGTTGTAAAACAGCGCGCCTCTCCCACGACTCGGTCGGAAACAAGCCAAGCTTGCCGATCCGGTTCGATTCGCCACGGCAGTTGGCCTGGTCCTACAGCGCTGTGCCGTGGCTGATTCTATCTTCGGTGGAATAAACACCTGAATCGGGCGGTCGCATTGTTCCGTGGGATGGCGCGGTTGAGTCTGGCAGACTGGCAGTCTGGTCACATTTGCCCAACGCCCAACGGTGAAAGCACAGATATACCCAGCATACCTAGATCTGACAACGTTTTACGTTTCGCGATTACTTTGATCTGCTTGGTCTATCGCATCACCGGCTTACAAACTCGGCCCCTCGGTCTTTAGCGATTGACGAGGCCCGACTTTGGTGGTTCAAGGGGATTGGAAACAGAAACATTGGAAGTTTAGGTTAGGTACGGAATAGGGCCCACGACTAGCAAGGGCGTCAGCTCGGGACCGGTACCTGACAGCTGATTAGTAAATTCCGATTGGCTACCCCACTTTCTCCCTACTACATAACCTACCTAACCTAGGTAGTATATACATGCCAAAAATATCCCCTAGGTTGCGATTTTTCGCTTATCCCCCACACACTGACACATCATCTTCACGATGAAGAAAGGGGTTGGCCTTCTACGCCTTATCCTCTTTAGCTGTCTCAATCCTTCGTTCTATTCTCTAGGTAGGTTGCCTCACTATCTGCAACAGAATCGCAATTAAAGATATCACATACCTATAAATACCATGCTAGGTTTAGTTTCGAGACAGCCCAAGAAAAGAGCGAAGGACACTTCTGTCGCTGCCAGTCGCGACACACGACTGGTATGGATATTCGGATACCCTCTGCGTAACGCATTGCTTGGAAGTTGGAAATGGGTACTAGATTACCTGTTATAGACACATTGTTTGGCTCTAACTGCCAATTATCTTAGGTCTTCCCGTCTTCACCTTCTGCTTGGCTGGACTCGGGCTCTTTTCCCGACTCTTCCTCCGCTTTTCCTGTGTCTGCCTCCAGATTTTCTGTCTCTTGTTTCTCTGCCTCTGTTTCCCCTTCCTCAGCTTTCTCTGTATCCATTTTCCCTACTTCAGGTTTCTCTGCCTCTAGCTTCTCCGCATCTGGTTTCGACGTTTCTGATTTCTTTTCATCTGCCTTCTCCGTTTCCGCTTTCTTTTCATTACTCCCTCTAACCTTGTTGTTTGCATCTTCTCTGACGTCATCTTCAATGTCGTCCTCATCCTCGTCGTCCCACTCGGGTATCAACTCGTTCGTCGCCTCCCCCTCGTCTCCTTGGTCGTAACCGCGTAATACACGGCGAGCGGCCTCTGAGTGTGGGAAAACATTTCGTGTCAGCCTTTTCCCTCTAGTGTTCTGGAAATCATAAAAAATATATTCTTGGGCATCAAACATGGGTAAAAATCCCTGAAAGGGTGTCGAAGGATTACAAGACATGCTTGGGGTCTTTGCAGGGATTCAAGAGCTATATTTACAAGCTTCGAGAATTGAACGTTCTGGGGTATAAGGACAAAAATGGCGACACGACATATTTTTATACGTACCCTTTCCGACGACCGGCAGTTTCTCGACTCCTCTTTCGCTTGCCTTCTTCGGTACAACCTTCGGATCAAGCAGCCCAACTTGGACCAACACGCTCGCCTGATCCCAGTATATATGCTCGTGATAAAGCTTCCCTCCCCGCAGTGTGACGATACTCACCACGAGGATCTCAACTCTCTTGTTGGTGGGCGATATTCCCGGGAGGATCCAAGGCATTTCTTGCGTGTGTTTAAAAGCGACATGCATTTCATCCACCACGCGATCAGCACCGATTGTGCGAGAAAGCAAAGTGAGCTTCGTGGAAGGAGGGTTGCAGTTGATGAAGAACTCAGAGTAGAATCTCTGCAATTCTTCTGTGCCAATGCCTCCCGTTAATGTGGGTATATGAGTTACATGGGGACTCTTGTGAGCCGAATAGGTGGACATGGTCTGCTGCACGTGTCGAGTGTAGAATTTATCTGCGGCGCGTTAGTACCACATAGCTAATAACATGCAGCATCTTATCGACCGCTATGATTGTTATGAACGAGCACCTACTTTCAACATTCTGCTCAATTACCTTCTCTAGGTCCACGTCTTTCCGGAAAGCTCTGCGTGCTATAGCTAAGCTTCTACTCCACGCAAGCTCTGCATTGACTCTGTCGAACTCGTCTAGATCATGTTCCGCAAACCCGGGTATCGAGTTGTAGCTGTAGCTTGGATAGCCCATATCAAGCGTTCCACCGGTTCCTATACCTCGGTCGATGGTCCTTTTGGTAGTTCTCTTCTTTCCTTGGAGTCCCACGATCTGCGTTTGCTTGACCACGCCTACTTCCTCGCCATTGGCCAGATGAACGACCACCTGGATGCCGCCGGGGAATTTGGTCCTCGGGTCTGGAATCCTTGTGGGATAATAGGCTATCAAGCAGCAGAGCTTGTATTCGGGATTGTTATCTAGTATGTGGAAGTGTTCCAAGCAAAAGCTTGCTGCGTCGCCATATGCTAGGCCCAGGGTAAGTAACGATTGATAAATGAGAGTCGCGAACGTTCAGTTTATCGGGATAATGAACATACCAACGATACCGTAGGTTTCGCAAGGCCCGAGGTCGGTCCTACTCATGGAGTCCAGCTTCATTCGGTACTCTTTGCCACCAGCTCCCATCGGGACATACTCGACATTGAAGCCCTCGTCCCTCCATTCATTTACTGTCAATAGATCGAAATCATCATCCTCGGAGGTGATATATAACTTGGGGGGCGATTGAGGGAAGTCACTGGATAGAAAGCCTGGGTCGTTGTGGTTGAGACCATTGGATGAGATGATCCCAACGTTCCGATTGCCGCGATTCGGCATGGCGGCATTGACGATACCGGGGATGTTGATTTCCATAACCATAACGAAACAAAACAAAAGTTGGGGTCAGGGGAATAAGATAAGAATTGGATTTCAAGACGGGCAAATGAAGTTGTCCCGGAATACTCAGGAAAACAGGATACAGCCACTTCAAAGTTGAGGGTTCCGGACTTAGTATGACGTCAATTTTATGCACCAAAACTTGCCTGCATGCCGAAGGTACGTTAGGTACGCTTCCAACCTGCAACTTCGCGAATACAGTTTTGAGGACCAATCATATATCTCGCTGATTAACAAATTCACCTCATCATTTATTAATGCTATCAGTTCAGCTACATGGCATCCAGCAAGATACCTGGCTGGCATAACGATACCCCCACCGATGGTGAAGGATCTCCAGTTTCTGATAAGTCAGCATATCTAGTTCCTCAGATATATGACAACAGGTTCATTATACCTCCTTATAGAGGCACCTGTTTAGATTATAATTCCTCTAACCTTCGGCAATCTAGGAGCGCATTTCGTAGAATGGTGATCACATTGATCATATAACAAATGAAACTCACATATGTAGATACATCCTAAGGAACTTTAAACAAGACGACCTGCTCTTAGAGTCATTCAAAAAGACTTTCTTATCAACTATCCTGTGACTATCTCATGCAATATCATGAATTTCGAGGCTACACACCTAATTTAACGGCACAACTAAAAATATCATTGATAAATCTCCCCATATAACTTTGAATTTCACACCTATGCAGTACTCTTCTTTGTTTAGGAGATATTCTCATACTCCTCTCTTTCTAGGACGCATGAGATACGTAATATGGAAGCTATCTTATGTCGCATAGAAGAAAGTATCGAAATTGATTACGTTGAGTTGAGTACGCAAAGTTCATCCTTGTTGATGATAGATGATTGTGTTACTATTTAGCTCGAGTGTTTTAAGATGAAGAGCGATCTCGATATATATCTTAGGTAGTTTTAGCTATAGTTATTATACTAGCTCACCAGTAGAAGACATCGAATCTATGTTTTTGAGAAGCGACATAGCATAATGAAGAAGAATGCCATGAGGCTAGGCAGTAGTAGTAGAGTGAAAGGCCTAAGCCTTTTTAGACACCGTAAGGAATAGGTTTGGCGGTTGCCGAGTTTATTTCGAACATATCATCCAGTTCCATGACGACTAGTAAGGAGTTTTTAAGTGAGGTGATATCTATATTATGATAAATAGTTCATATTCTCGGACTCGTTTCGGTGAGCATCGTGTTAGCCGATGTGGGATCTTTTTGTGGAAGTAAGTTGATGTGATGCTGTGACGGCTAGCCTGAGCAAGCTATGAATGGGGCATTCGAGACGACAAGCTCGATCGAATCGAGCACTCTTATCACAGAGTTATGCTCACAAAGCGAAAGTATGATAATCGAGGCTTGTCTAATCAGGGGGTCTTGGTGATCTAGCTGATAGGACGGACATTGTCACGAGTGCCTCCAACGTGCTGGATGAAGATGCATTGACGAAAGCACACACGAAGAGGGCGAAACAGGCCGAAGCACAGGGCATGGTTATACCTGATATCAATACCGAGAAATATATCGATACACATGCAAGATACACTTCTACATATTTGCATTTTATTTGCAGTTAGTAAACTACTTACGATCGAGTAGTAAGAGCTGCAAGGGCCCCGAGCAAATGAAGTTTTACCAGTGCGAACTTACATTAGCTCGACATGCCTTAGGTTAGGTAAGTACTACAGTCCAGGGGGGTGCATTAGATATGTATGTGACGACGAAAAGAAACCGGCCTTGGTATATACTTGGCCATTGTGCGCCGGATACCAAATCCCGCAGGAAAACACCCTAACCAGTTCAAGTATGTCCGACATATCGACTAGCAAGAAAATCATCTGCCTGCGTTCCGTGCATATTCCGATCTTTGTCCCTGAGCGGGCGACCCTCTCCCTTGCTTCTCCGTCCGGCCGAAAAAATAGTCCCGTCGCATGATACCCAACTTCCGGAAATCGAAGCCAAGAGTCTGATAGTCATACAATGACTACTAGATACTCCATCGTTCGAGACAGACGCAGTTGCACTGATGAGGAGAACGCGGCCGCGACACAGCACAACATGCAACCCCATCGTGCATGCTGTAGTAAATCATCGGACGGCGAGTCCTGATCCACTTGTAGTACCTCAATAAAAGCATACAAAGAAGAGTGACTGCCCAGGCGGTTCGTGTAGTTCGTAGATTGAGCAAGAATTTTGTATTCAATCGTTAATCATGAAAAGGTATAGCCATCAAAAAAATGACTACTGCTATCAGTATCCTATATCTATCCGGCTCTTGTGGTATCATGCGAGTCCCTACTCTTCAGTGCTTCCAGCCAAATACATAAGATATGGCAATTCCTTAAAGATCAGGTAACCAAAATGGTTGATCCAAACAAAAAACACACGGAGGCTCCCCGTCGCTCATCGCGGGTCGAGCAATATTCTTCTTAACATGATCATCGCGGCAACCCGCCCTGCCATTGCTCGGGCTAATTTAGTCTAACGGCCGCTCAATTGGACTCAAGCGCGGTGGACAGCGGTACCCTTCTCCGCGTCACCATCCTCGCTAGCGGAGGCGTCGTGTGCAGGGTGTCCATGCACGGCCTTGCTAACGACGTCGGCGCCGGCAGCCTCGACGGCGTCGGCGTCGTGGGCCACATCCATGCTCCTGCTCAGATGCTCGGGACCAATCAGGGTCAGCAGGATGACAAAGGCGTACACGCAGCCCATGAAGATGCAGATGACGATGCCGTAGTTGTATCGCTTGGTGGTGCCCTCCGGTGGGAGGGGGAAGCGCTCGCCGATAGTGGCCTCGATCGTGGAGCTGGCAGACGAGACTAGGTTACCGAGCTGGTAGCTGGTGCCGACGACGAAGGTTCGGAACGCACCGGGCGAGAGCTCCATCAGATGCACGGGAATAACACCCCAGGCGCCCTGAACGCAAAACTGCTCGAAGAAGGCGGCGGCGATGATCTTCTCGTCCGAGACGAACGTGTAAGGGTATAGGAGGGCACCGCCGATGATGCACATGACTATGATGCTAAGACGACGGCCGAAGATCTGCGAGCAGAAGCCGACAATGGCGCCGCCGCTCATGGCGCCCAGGTTCGCGACGACTTGGGTGACGGTGACCTGGTCGGTGTTGAAGTTGAACTGATTCTCCAGCATGGTCGGGTACAGGTCCTGGGAACCATGCGACATAAAATTGAAGCCGGCCATGAGGAGAATCAGGTATGTGAGGAGCATCCAGTGACGCTTGAGTGCGACTTTTCCTTCCGTTAGGAAAGTCTTACCAACGCTTCCGTTGACGCGCCGCATCTCCTGGTGCATCTCGTACGTGTTGGTCTCAGGCAGGATAAGACGCCAAAGAATGAAGAGGACGGGCGGGCCAGCTCCAAACCAGAACAGTGGGCGCCAACCGTGGGAGGTAGTGTCAACGAGGCCACGAGCAAATGCGGTAGCGAGGAGGTAGCCGAATGCGTAACCTTGCTGGAGAATACCGCTCATGAGACCTCGGGCCTCATTTGGCAGATCTTCCAGAGCGGTCGCGGCGGCATTTCCATAAAGACCGCCCATGGCGATTCCGAAAAGGGCGCGGCATGTGAGGAATTGATTATACGTTTGGCAGAAACCGGTTCCCTGAGAAAAAAAAAACACCATCGAATTAGCCATTTCATTCGTCGAAGGCAAAAAGTCGTGCGAAGTCACACGGTTCCATGCTACGCAAGCGCAAATCGAAGCTTTTGCCAACGTTGCGCCAAGCGTCGCCAAGCTGTGGGAGGGTGATTGGCATTCCCAAGGCCCGAGATTTCACAGCAGAGCCACGCGACGAGGTAGCTTCTGGAGCTTCTGGGCAAGTGGAGCGTCCCAATCGATGCAGGAGATATGAGATATGATGCAACTGATGTGCGGTGCGGACTTACCAATTCGAGGATAATGAACAGAATGTTGTTGACGATGAATGGCCATTTCCGACCGTAACGATCGGCAGCGATACCGAAGAGGATGGAGCCGATAGATCGCAACATCAATACGAGCGTAATTCCCCAAGTGATGTCAGTGTTGGTCTTGCCGAACGTCTCCGCCAAATCCTCGACAGTCAGCGATACGGTGAAGAAGTCAAAGGCATCCCAGGTCTATTGCAGTTAGCAAACACGCCGCAAGAAAAGTCGCGCACGGATTGACGAGGCGAGAATCTCATACCCAGGCGAAAAACGCAACACCAAAGAAAGCCCATTGGGTGCGGTTGAGCATTCTGATCAAGCGGATCGGGTTCGGCGCCTTCGCCATGGGAGGCTTCAGCGACGAGATACGCGAAGACACATACTCCCCGACGGACATGCCATGGTGAGGGGGGTGGATGTTGGCCTCATCCACATAGTCGCCGTGAGACGCCATTGCTTAGGTATATCGGATGAAAGCAAGATGACTTCTGTTTGTCTTGTCGATGTTCGCGACTAAAGAACGAACAAGGAACAGAGGAGTCGAGGGGCCCGGTCGTATTTAAACGAAACCGGAGATAGAAGGATGACGACCTACAGACTGGTGGAAACGGGCCCGCGAGGAGGCGACGCAGCGCGACAGGTTGTTATATAATGTGGTACTTTTCCCACATGATGACCCAACGCAACAGCCCCAGCGTAACCACTGCTCTGGGCGGTCTAGGGATAAGTTCTGGGTGCGGGGGAATGGGAATAGCATCCTTGAACTTACCAGGATAAGGGATGCAGGCTATGACGATGATGATTGGCTAGGTGCTTAGACGAACATGGTGGTCAGGGTGGTGAGGGCATAGGTATCATGAGAGCAAGGGCAAAAGACCCCGAATCGGTACCTCACCACGCGAACACTTCCAACTAGCCCGCTGGGGTACCATCCTTTTCTATCCGGTAAGCCGGACGCCCTGTCGCCAAGTGAAATGAAAAGAAAAGAAATGTGTGCTGGTCAGCAAGGACAAAGCCGCAATCAGTTGGACTTACATCGAACAAACCCGTCGACCCATGCCGTCTAAATTAAAGCAATCAACAACCCATCAATACAAGGGCTGGCGTCCGGAAGGGACAAAGATGTAAGGGCGCCATACTGCGTAACCTAGTCGGGTAACCTTCTGGCAGCCTCTAATCCTACTACCAAAGGATTCCCCACGAAATTGTTACACCTCGCCCCGTCGAATATGGAGAAACCAAGAGGGGTATGTTTAGCTTGGGCGCTTTTTCCAATGGTCAGATAGCGACGTGGATACGGATCTAGGCTGGTACCCGTTCTAAGCAAGCAAGCGCGTAACCACTCAAGCGCATAACATATGTTGTTACATCATTGCGGCCTATGGTGATAGAAGGATGGAATATTGGACAAGAACCTTGAAAGCCGAACGGTCAGCCGCACCACGAGATTTTTAGGGAGTAGGCTGGCTGCAGGGCAGGGAGTCTAGGAACAGTCTAGAATAGAACGGGGTCTTCTCGAACACAGCAGATATCAAAGCCCGCAGGCCACGATATCTCCGTGCTTTCCTCACCTCTTTTTTAGCCATTCCTCGTCTCTTCTGCGCTAAGACTACCTACATACAAAACACTATTCAAGTATGCGTACGCGGCGAGAAGGATTTGCATATCTCTCTACCTTGTCCTTAGCGTGCAATTTGAGGAGAGGTTGAGAGAGTTCGGGGAAAAGCATGGAGAAAACACGGGAACCAACAGAAGGCCAAGGGACCAAGAACCAAGGGTTAGACGGAGATAGGTACTGGAATGAACGACTCTCCCCTCGATGTTGGCTTGGCTTGGTAAAAACGCTCCTAAAGACACTCGACAACACCTGCAAAAGGAATAGGCAGCATGCCAAGGCGCTCCGTGAGAGCAAGCCTTTTTGTTAGCTGCCAGTGGGGCGACGTTACGCCGCTTTTGCTAGAAATCACAGGCTTAGCCAGAAGCGGAGAGAGCCCAGAAGCGTGGCCAGCCTACCCAGTCTCTGATTCCGGGTCTCTTTCCTGCCATTGAAGGCTGCGATACGACATGCTGTCGTACCACGCACTGAACTTTTCGGATTAATATAAATATCTTGCATCGGATTGCTGCAACCCTTCTGGAGTCGGATGTAACCGCCAACGAATATCTTGGGGGAATGGGGTGAGTCGTTAAGCCCTAAACCGGGGGTCTGGACCTCGAATTCAAGACATCAATATTATGACATACGTAACTTGCTGCAACGTCGCTTAGAGACATTACAGAGTGAATTTTATTGCTCTGTGGACCAACTGCCAATCTGCACCATCAAGATATTCCCTCGCTGTTGTGTTCATTACAGGCATGCCTCGAGTGGTTGAAGAAATCGGCCCCTTTAAGCCTGCGTCAGAAATAAGAAAATACTAGATGAAGTCTCACAACTTGAAACTCGTCGATGATGCGGTCCGCCCCGAAATCCAACCTTTACTCTCCGGACGCACCAACATAAAGATGAGCTACATAAGTCCGTAACGTCAAGCTACGTGGGAATTTTTGCCACTTCCTCTTATGATATCGTCGGCGTCGGCGTCGGCGTCGGATTGCTTCGCCATTTGTCACGCCACGAGTTTCGGCGGGTGTCTTTTCCCGCATCGGCACTCGAATATCATCCACGCGTCTAGGTGATTTCGAGTTTAAATGCAAGCATATCTTACCTGATCCATTAATGCAGCAGTAGGATGGATTGCAGGTTGGATTAGATGCGTGTGTATTCCGTGGGCTTTCTCTTGTTAGTGCTCAACTTTGTACTTCGCAACAAGTTGAACTGACTAACACACGATGAAGATTAAATGGGTGCCCATTCTTCAATGGCTTAAATGGCCTCTTTTCTATAAATTCTATGTCCAACTAATGTCAGCTCAGGACTGCTGAGCTCAAAGATAACCCCTACATACGAGGTAGGTACATATATGAGGTTCGCGGACAAGTGCCTTTCAAGATTTGAAGTCTTACAGCCAAGTGTAAGAGCTACATATGAACCCAATGTCTCTACTGATCTATCCCTAAGTGTCTATGGACTGCTTATATGGAGCCAAGATTAAGTTCGAAGACTCTGAACTGAGTCCCATGGAAGAGAAAATATAGTCTGCCTGTCGCCAGGGCAATCCCCCCAAAGTTTCGAGGTTCACTTGACACGGCGAAGAGGTGTTAATATTCGGTAAGGCCGAATCCAGGAGTCTCCCCCCCACGTCTTGAGGTAGCTAGCTGGGAGGTTACCAGGGGCAATTCTAGATACTATATCTAAATTTCTCTGAGGGTATAACTAGCTAATGTCTAGCGGACGATCTGTCTTCTAGCTCAAGGTGTCCCTGGTATTCCTCCTGCCGGCGAAGTATGCAAGGAAGGTGTTCATCTGCCCGTAATGTCCCGATGTTACGGGTCCTTCGGTAATACACCTTGAACCTGATAGGATTTATCAAGCGGCTCTGTAAGTGCCGCTAAGAATAGGTGAGGAGTTTGGGACCCCCAAAATCAAGTTTCACAGTACCCCTTCTTAATAAGTGGTATACCTTTCTAACGCAATGTCAGATCTTAGTTACTGTCGTGCTACTTGACAAACAGCCCACTTCAGGTATAGGTAGGTATATCAATCTGATTACTCATAAGCCCGCAACTAGATGAGAACTTGTCCTTGTCCCCATATGAGCGTCTCAAGAGGGATCTAAAAAGCCGACTTGGTTTCGGTATGCAGTACACGATGGGTTGCAGGGACAAGCTAGACACTAACCTAATATGATAGGATAGAGAAGCGAACGCCTTAGGTTAGGTAGTTCTGAATTCGTGAAGGCAATTTTGGCTCCCTACAGACACTTACGATGCTGATGTTAATGGACAGGGTCGAGGCACAAAATATTGCAAAGACAACTCGACCAAGTTACGCTGTGAGACGCGTCTTTCTCAGACTAGTAGCCGATCAGGTATACTAGCCGCTTACCCTACGCCATTTAGGTCCATGTCCGAAACCAGGAGCCAGCCCCGCAGCCATCTCCAACTGCTATGGCTCCATCAACCCCAACACGCCCCCATCATTGTCCCTTTCACCATTGGGGAGCCAAGAACAGCGGTCTTGAAGTCAGCGTCAGCTTGTTTTCCGGCGCTGAACTAGATCCTTTCATCCCAGTTCTGACTGGCTGGTAACACAACGACGCGGGGACCCCGCGCGTACGTTTAGAGGAATCTAGCCCCTGCTTAGTTCTCTTAGTTCTCGAAATTTGTCATCGGGGTCACGCCGGCGGAGTACTTCTCCAATGGTTGGCTGCACTAGTTGGCCACGGTCACATATTTCGGGGTAAAGCAATCCTAGAAGGGCAGATATACAAGGCAAGGCAATGAAACAATATTTAAAGGACGATAGCCTCCTCGATGACAGTCTACCCTAGGTAACCTTGCGTCCCTTTTCAAGCAAGCCATCGACGAGCCTCCCGTTTCAAGTTTCTGGGCTCTCGTATATAGTTAGCACACGTTGACCATGGCTGGAGGCGTCAAGAAACCCGTCAATATCTTCAGGCTGAAGAACTTGGGCGAACCCAAGAACGTCTTCAATTGGCGATTATGGTTCGCCGTCACCTCCTTCGCCTTGCTTGGCGCTGCTCGAGGTGTTGACGAAGGTCTCATCTCGGGAGCCTTCAACTCCAAGGACTTTCAGAGAACAATCAATTATTCCTCTTACAGCACTGTCGACCAGACCAACATCAAGGCCAATGTCTCCGCCATGGTCCAAATTGGCTCCGTCGGCGGTGCTCTCTTCGCCTTCGTTATCTGTGACCGCATCGGCCGAATCTGGGCTACCCGCCAGCTCTGTCTCCTTTGGATCCTGGGAATCGCCATTTTCATGGGGAATAACGGTAGCCTCGGTGCTGTTTACGCCGGGCGGTTTATTGCGGGATTAGGGGTGGGACAAACGCCCGTAGTAGGACCCGTCTATGGTATGTGTTGTAACCGTCCAGGATATCACCCCGCTTCTCTTTTCAAGACGGAAATGCTGACATAGTTGCAGTATGTTTGTTTCCACGCATTTTTGTTTTATCGGCTTTTCTCTGCCTTGATTGGTCGTGGATCCCTAGAATGTAACGAGATTCGGCTTTCGCGCGGGTTGCTAACAAACAGCAGATCGCTGAGATAGCGCCAGCCAGTATCCGCGGCCTCTGCACCTGTCTCTTCACCGGATTCGTGTACGTCGGTATCGTCCTCGCCTACTTCACCAATTACGGGGCTCAAATCAATCTCGGTGATACCACTCACGTCCGATGGGTATGTCTGATCCGTGCGATAATCCGAGTAGAGCTTAATGAACTAACCTTGCTTGATTCTGATTCTAGTTGGCGCCGACGAGTGTCCACATTATCTTCGCTGGGATTATCTTCATCCTGACCTTCTTCCAATTTGAGTCGCCCCGCTATCTCATCAAGCGGGGCCGACACGAAAAGGCCGCCGAGAACATGGCTCACATTCGGCACCTGTCGGTGGACGACCCCTACGTCATCTCCGAGATCGCCGCCATCCGGGCTGCACACGAGGAAGAACTAGAGGCTACCATGGGCGCCAGCTGGTATGGGGTATTGAAGGAGATGTTCCTCATGCCCAGCAACCTCTACCGCCTTTACCTTAGCACCATGGTCCAGTTCATGTCTCAGTGGTCGGGTGCCGGGTCCATTACCCTATATGCGCCGGATCTGTTCAAGCTTCTCGGTATCACTGGCCAAAACGAATCGCTCCTCGTCACTGCTGTGTTCGGCCTCGTCAAGTTCGCTGCTGCTGTTGTCTGTGCTTTGTTTCTTGTCGACGTCATCGGGCGCAAGCGCGCTCTGCTGCTGGGCATCGCGCTCCAGGCCATAGCGATGGTCTACGTTGCGGGATTCCTCACCGCCGTCCCGGAACTCGGAATAGACGACAGCTACGTGCTGCCGACTGCGAAGGTTGCTGCTAGCCGCGGCGCGATCGCGATGATTTACATCAGCGGAGTCGGTTGGGCGCTCGGCTGGAACTCGATGCAGTACCTGCTGACGGCCGAGCTGTTCCCCCTACGGATCCGTGCCGTTTCTACGTCTCTCGTCATGACGCTGCACTTCGTAAACCAGTATGGCAGCAGCCGCGCCTTGCCGAACATGCTGCTTGCAACGGACGACGGGGGCATCACACCCATGGGCACGTTTTGGTTCTTCGCTGCCGTCACCATCATCGGCGGCCTCTGGGTCTGGTTTTTCGTTCCCGAGACGGCGGGACGTTCTCTTGAGTCGATGGATCGCCTATTCGACTTGCCTTGGTATAAGATTGGACGGTACGGAAACCAGGATGCCGAGCAGAAGGATGAGGCGTACAATGAAAAAGAGGCTATCGCTGGCGGTGTTCAACACATTGACGTCGTTGACGAGAAGAGACCTGGAGACACCCGTGTTTGAAATCCTGCCGCGTGGCATGATAGGCATGCCTTTGTTTATGAATTGCATGAGATATAGATACGAGCTCCTTCAGAATTCAAAGGGAATCAGAAGTAGATACCTGATCGCTCGATCACTATGTTCGATTATGTCGTTTATCATTTGTGAAAGGCTTCTTATTGATGCGCGAAATTGCCCCCACCCCCGGACACACTCCCCTTTTTAAACATTGAAACAGTGTACCCTACCAAGGAGCAATAGTATAATTGAGCAAGGCCTAAGCTTTCACGCGGCCTGGCACCTTGACTTCGTATCAAGTCTCACTGTCCGCCGCTCAGAATGAAGATTTCCCCGGACGTATCACTGCTCATATATAAGCGGCCGACGGCGTCGAAAACCAGACCGACAGGCCGCGCACAGGCCGTCGACGAGCACATCCCCTCGTTCGGGGGGTAAAAAATGTCGACATACCCTTGCTTGCTATTAGGCGGTGCGACTGGGAGATAATCACCGTTCGGTCCGTTGCGATTAAACGGCACAGCGACCAGCTTGTAGCCAACCGGGGGATCTCGGTTCCAACTGCCGTGCATAGTAACGTAAAGGTTCATATACAGAGAGTCAAATTTGGCGTCGAGCGGTGCCATGTGTGCCTGGAACGTAAGAAGAGGCGCTATAGAAGATCGCGTACAATTCGAGTCGTCAAACATCGCGTTAGGTTCTTGGACGAACTGCTGGCCGACTCCGAGCCCGCTCATATCTGGTGACGGCGACCAGATCGTAAAGCATGTGGGATCTGTCGTGTCAGCCTGTTTGCCCTAGCATTCTAGAATTCAGTAGAATACGTCTGGGGCTTCGAAAACATGTTCACTTTGAAACACTCCAGCATTCTAGAGTGTGAGGACAACGATGCCGAAACGTCATGCTCCGTATACTTACATCCATACCATTCGTTGTTTGGTATTCGAACATCGCCGAGGAAATTGAGCTCCTCCGCCGGGTTGTCCTCGTGGATATCGGCCGAGATGCCGTTAACGGTGCGGTTCAGCTCATCCGCACTATTCTCTACGCCCCAAAGACTATTGGAGAAGTTAGCCTTCTCTCTTCTAGAGTCTTGACTCTCATCATACAAGTTGTTGCCGTCAAAAGCCAGTCCGACCTCGTTGCGGAGGCCGTATCCCGCGTTCCATCCATCATTGGCATAATTATAGCCGCCATTGGGCACAGCCGACGTGTTGAATACCTTGACAATTGCCCGGGCTATTGCTGGATCGCTCGAGGCATAGTCAAGATTGCCGTTGGAGCCATGTGCAACGACCAGGAGGTCCGGGCGATTGGGCGGAATGATAAGGGTTCGCGTGACATGGCCATTGTAGGCCATCCCGGAAACGATCGTGTCAGAAGTTACGCCCACGTCACCCGTATCGGGATTATAAGTCCATTTATACACGGTAGAGTCCGAGCTAGCGTACAGTGTGTGGCAATCAGTACCAAGGTAAATGCCATGGTTCAGCGTGGGGTCCGAAATGATGAAGCGCGAGGACGTAATACACCCGTTAATATCGACAGCATGCTGGCTGATTCCCCTGCCAATCTGTACGATTAGAAGACGTCCCGCGGTGTCGATGACCAATCCACGAGGCGAGGTTAGTCCATCTGCTACCTTAGCGGCAGCCCAGCCTTCGATGAGCTCGAATTCATAAAGAGGATCCGGGACTCCTGGACAAGATGGCGGGATGGTAGGACCGCCTTTTTATAATATCCTTTGGTTAGATAGGAATGATATCATGTATTGCATCTACCTGGACACATACCTTCGCCGGTGGTAAAAAGCAGAGCCGCTGCTGCAACTATGACGAAGGCCGACCGCATGTTGATTGAACCAGCTTTCTCGTAAATGTTTTCCTTTTTCGGTATCTTAGGTACCAGGTAGCTATAATAGCACCGAAGATTGAAGGCCAATACTAAATGTTAGCTAGGTGAAGCATCCAGGGATCAGGGTAGTGGTGACTCAATATGAAAAAAACAGGATCTCCTCACCTTCCCTCCCGATGAATCGGGACATGCTTAATTTTACCTACCTAGTTATTGAACTTGTAGATGTCATCATACAGCATAAAGCCGGGTCGCAATTAACGTATCATGAGTTCTAATGGTACTTTTCATGTGACGCGACAGAAATTTCCACTTCGTTTAGCAAGTAATGGATGCCTCGATACGTTACACTCCAATATTTGACGAGATCCTGAATATCCCGGATATTTCCCTTGCAGAAGTTCTCCCAAGTCAGCCGAAGGGTTTATTTCCCAGTTGACAACTACAGTAACGTGTAATATGTTATCGTTAACGGCGTTTCGTCCCATGTGTTTGTCGAGCATGTTGTTATATCCGGCCTTTCAGACTATCGCGAGTATTGTCAACTTTGCCGGAAGAACCTTCAAGCGGCTCTCCCGCAGCTCTCGCTTCTCCTACCAGCATCCATAGAGGTCATCGCTGCGTTGACACTTGCAGTGTATTTCTCGCACTACCTATGAAAGGAAGTCCCTGTCCCTTGCTTAATTCTTATAATAGGCGTAGAAGGCTATCGAGAACCATAAAGCTACAGTAGCTTGAACTTACGTTTCCGTTGCCTCGGACTTCTGCTAGAGGCTTGTATACCATCGTCTTCGCTCCTGAAGAGAGATTGAACCGCCAAGGCGAATCACTCGGGAGAACCTGTTTGGACTGTGTACAGGCTTGAAAAGGGGCTTTCTCTCCGATCTGGCCGGTCATCCACCATTTGCGACACTGAAACCACCTTACCAATCGATGCGAGCGAGCCGCAGAGTACGAAACTCGCTAGAAAAATTGGTAATGTTTACGATCAGCAATATAATCCGACAGGTTTGTGCCGGTCAATTGACGACTGAGGCCGCGTTGCCGGGGAGCTTGCTGGGGAGTTGCGCGATCTGCTCAACCGGCGTACGGACCCTCGCAGATATCCGCGTAGGCATCACGCGCATTCATCTAGGCATGATGCATTCGGCCAGCCCAGTGACAGCGACTCGTAACCATACTCGGTGAGCAGGGTTTCTGACGAATGTGTTACTGTTACGCGAAGAAGTCATGGAACTGCACCAGCAATGCACAATGGAAGTGAGTGCGCGCAAGAATAATCCGTTTATGAGAACGAAGTACATCAATTGGTGAGTACTACTACGACGGTCCATTTGACCAAAATCCGCCATTCTTGAATATACTGTATTTTGTCGGTATGGCGGGTTTTGGTCAAATGGACCATCGTACTCCTTGTGCTATTACTTTCCATGGCTCGAATCTTGGCATTTTGGTTCGAAAAGGGGCTTGCTTACCAAGCAGCTACGTTCCATTGCGGTAGCCCGTTAATATAGCTCCGCCAAAATTAATAATTAAATATTAATTAGTCTTAAAAAGGGAAATTATTATATAAGTAATATTTATTTATTTTTATAAATATAAATTATATTTAATTAATATATAAATTAATATATTTTTATATATAAAATATAATTAATATTTTTATTAATTTTATAAAATTAATATAAATTATAATAATTAAAATTAATTATTTAATTAAATATATTAAATTATTAAAATTAAAATTAATTTATTAATTTAATTTTATATATATATATATATATATATAAAATATTAATTAAATTATATTTAATTAATATTTTTTTATTTAAATAATAATATATAATATTATAATTATTTTATTTTTTTATATATATAATTATCATTAATTTTAAATATATTATTTTTTAATATAGTTTTAAATTTTATTTTTTAATATTAATTAATAATTATTTTAATAAAAAAATTATAAATTAATAAAATTTTATAAAAAAAATATTTTAATATATATAATTATTACGATTTTATATTAAAATAATTTTAATAAAAAAAAATAATATTATTATATTATTTAATAAAAAATCTATAATTATTATAAATTATAAAATTTCTAGGATTATTTTTATTATATTATTTATTATATTAAATTTTATTTTATATTTATTATATAATTTTAATTATTAAGAATTTTAATTTTATCGTTTTTTTATATCATTAATTTACTTTTAATTTCTTATTAAATTTAATTAGGAATTTTAATTTTTATTATTAATTTATTATCGATTTTTTATTAATTTATTATCGATTTTATTAATTTTTTATTAATAAATTTATTAATATTAATTATATTTTTTTTTAATTTCTATTATTATTATTAATAATAATTTATTTATTTTTTTATAATAAAATAAATTATATATTTTTTTTCCTATGCGATAATTTTTAGATTTTTTTTCGTATATAAAATAATTACGAAATAGCTATGATTTAATAATAATTAAGAAAAAAAAAAAATTATATTTAAATATTTTCCTTTTAATCGCAATTTAACCGTAATTTAAATGCGAAAAAAAAAGCCTAATAAATTAAAAAATTTTATTTAAAAATAATAATATATTTTATTTTAATATAAAATTATTTTAATATTAATTTTAAATAAAATAATTAATAATAAATTTTATTTCGTAATATTTTTATTAATTTATTACGAAATTATTTTATTCTTAATTTATATTATAAATTAAAAAATTATTAAAAAAAAAATAAATGTAAAAAAATAATATTTAAATAAAAATTATAATAAATAAAAATTATATAAATAAATATATATATATATATAATATAATTAATTTTTAATTTTAAAAATATTTATAAAATAATTATAATAATTTCGTAAAATAATTATAATATATTCGTAAAATTATTATTAATATTTTACGATTTAATAATATTAATAATAATTTTAAAAAAAAATTTAAATTTTTTTTCGGGAATATATTAAAAAACGAAAAAAATAAAAAAAAGCTTATAATTTAAATCGAATTTTTAATTTATTAAAAGAATAAATAAATTAGGGGTTTAATTTAACCTAAGAGTTTTTTTTTTATTTTTTTTATTTTTTAATATATTTCCGAAAAAGATTTTTCTTATGGGAGGTTTTTTTTATATTATAATTAATTTATTTATATTATTTTAATAATTATATATATTTTATAAATATAATTATTAGAATAATATAAATGAGTTATTAAAATCTAATCGAAAATTAAAAAGCTAGGGAATTATAAGATTTTTATTAATAAAATTATTATAATATTAAAAAAAATAAATTAGAAAATAATTTAATTTTAAAAAATTATATTATACGAATTTTATTATTAATTTTATTTTTTTTATAATAGAATAAAATTAAATTATTAAAAATTAATTATATTTTTATATTTAATAGAATTTTATTTATATATAATATTTAAATAATTTTAATTTTTAATGTAATTAAATTTAAATTTAAATTAATATTAAATATTTTATTAAATATTACCATATAATATTATCGGAAATAAGCTTAATAAATTTTATAAAAATTAAATCTTTAAAATCTTATAATTTTATTAGATTTTAAAAAATATAATTTATTTTTAAATTTGTTTTATTTTTTTATAAGCTTACCATTTAATAATATTTTTTATTATTAATAATTTTTTTTTTAATTTTTTTTTATTTTAAATTATTTATCTATTAATAAGTAATTTATTTTTATTATTTTTTTATTTATTTTTATAATTAAAAAATATGATTTTTTATAAGTTATTTTTTGTAATTATCTTTATAATATTAATTTATTTTTTTTTATAATAATTATTTTTCTAATATTTATTATTTTTTTTATAATTTATTATTTTTTATTTATTTATAATTATTATATTTTTTAATAAAGATTTTAATTTTTAAAAATCTATTTATTTTTTATTTTTAATTAAATTTTAATTAATATTTTATTAATATTATTAATAAATAATTATAAATTATAAATTAAAAGTTATTATAAAATTATTTTTTTTTTATATAAAAACTTTTGAATTTTTTTTCTTAGATATTTTATTATATAATAAATATAAATTATTATTTTTATAATATTATTATTTTAAAAATTAAAATTAAATATTAAATATTAATATTATTTATAAAATAAATTTAAATATTTAATTAAAAATTAAAATTATATTTTAAAATTTAAATTATTAATTATTAATAAATTTAATAATATATTTAATAAATTAATATTTTCATTTTTAATTAATAATTTTTATTTATTAGCGTTTAAAATCTTATAAATTTTATTAATTTATATATTTTATTTTATTATTTAAATTTATTTAAATAATAATAATTAAATATACCCCGAATAAATTATTTTATTTAATTAATAATTTAAATTTTAATTTTAATTATATTTAAATTTTATTTTTATTTTTTAAATTTAAAAATTTAATTAATTAAATTTATCTTTTAAAAAATCTAAATCTTTTTTATATATTTCTAAAAAATCCTTCCGGATATTTTTTTAAAATTCTTAATTTATTATTTATAAAAAATTTTTCTTTAAGATTATTTATTTAAATTAATATTATATTTAATTTTTTATTTTAATAATTATTAGAATTTTAATTAGATAATGTCATTTATAATTATATTATTAAAATAATTATAATATTTAAAAATTTTATTAAAATTAAAAAATTATTTAATGTAAATTTTATTATTTTTTTAAATTCTAATAATAATTTTAATAGATAAAAATTATAATATATTAATTACTTTAATTTTAATATTAATTTATTTTATAAATTAAAATTTTACGTTATAATTAATAGAAATATTTATTGGTATAATATTTATTTATTTATAAATTCTTTTTAAATTTATAATTTAAATATAAAGAAATTTAAAATCATTTTAATTGATTTCTTTTAATTATTTTATAAAGATTTTTAAATGTAATATATTATGTAAATTTTAAACGTAATGAAAATCATAATAAAATATAATTTTAATTATGTAATTAAATATTTTAAAAAGAAATTTAAATTTATTTTTATTAAAATTTAAAAAAAAATATTTATAATTAAATATAATTTAGAAATTATTATTATTAATAAATTTATTTGAAAATGAATTATAAAATTAATTATATTTATTAAAATTTATAGATTTATTATTAATTAATAATATAAAAATTAAATTTATAATTTAATTTATTTTAAATTATAAGAATTTCTAGAAATTTTTATAATAATTAAAAATTTTAATAATCATTTAATTTATATTAAAAATAAATAATATTTTTATAAAAATAAAATTATTATAAATAATTTTTATTTAAATAAAAATTTTTTTTTTTTAATATTTTTATTTTTAAAATAATTAAATTAATTTTTATATTAAAAGTTATTATTATTAATTTTATTTTTATCGGTTAAAATAATTTATTTATTAATTAAAATAACTAATCATATAAAAATTAATATAAAAATTAAAAACGTTTATAATTTTATAAAAGCGAATAATTTAATAAGTAATTTCATTAAGATTTTTAAAGTTAAAAAAAAATAAAAATTTTAATTATAAAACATTTAAAATTACTTTTATAATCGTGATAATAAAAATCGATTTTATATCAAATAAAATAATTAATAAAATAATAATTAATATAATAATTAAAATAATTATAAATGAATATTCCGTTTATTTTAATGTTATTAGTAATGTTAAATTTACTTTTATAAATTTAAATAAAAATATAATAATTTAAAAAATAATATACATATTAAAATAAATTATTTATAATAAATTAAAAATAAATAAAAATTTATTATATTTAATTATATTATAATAAAAAAATTTATAAAGGAAAATAAAAAAAAATATATATATAGAAATTGAAAAAAAAATAAATGTAAAAAGAATAATATTTATTTTTTATTTACATATAAGAATATTAAATATAAATTTAAATTTATTAAATTACTATTAATTTATATAGAAAAATAAATTTAAAATATTATTTTTTAATTTATAATTTAATTTTTTTATTAAAATTACTTAAAAACTTTTAATAATCATTTTAATTTTTTTTTATATTTAATTATATAATAATGTAAAAAACTTTTAATTAAAAAAATAAATTTATTTAATTTTTTAGAAATTTTAATTTTTTTTAAAATATAATTATATATTAATAATAAAATGAATTTTATTTTAAATGAAATATTTGATATTATTATTATTTAACTTTGCTAATTTATATCATATTAAAATCTATTTATTTTAATTTATATATATTTCTAATTTAATATTATTTTAAAAAATAAAATAAAATTTATTTTAATATATATTAATATAAAATATTTAAATATTATAATAAAATAATTATGGTTATAATAATATATTTTAAACGTTAAATATTTTAAAATTAAATTAATAATAATTAAAAGAATTAATAATAAAATTATTTTTTAAAAAATAATATTATTTTAAAATAATAATTTATAATTTTTTAATAAAAATTAAAAAAATTATTCATTTTTAAATTAAAATATAAATTATTAAAAATAAATTATAATTTAATTTATTCTTTAGATGATTTTTCTTTTATAAATATATAATTAATATTAATTATTTTAAATAATCATATTATGATTTATTATTTAGAAATTTAGCTAGCTAGTTGATTTGGTCCGGAATTTGCTTATAAGGAATTTGCCGGAAGCGTATATTATTAATTAGATTTTAAAAAATATAATGATCTTTTTAATTTTTTAATTATAAAAATTATTATTATTCGCTATTAGTAAATGCTTAATATAATAATTATAAGCTTAGTAATATTAAATTATAATTAATTATTATTATATAAATATAAAATTAATAATATTAATAATTTATTTTTTTTT